>RDPX01000006.1:1021734-1047588 GCA_003991215.1 Morbakka virulenta | reverse complement strand
TATTATTATTATTATTCATTATTATTCAACGGGTGCTCGAGTGGTGCTTTCAGAAAAAATAATTATTTTTTCTGAAAGCACCACTCGAGCACCCGTTGAATAATAATGAATAATAATAATAATAATAATATTACTTTTTATTAATTATAATTAATAAAATGAATAAAATAAAATGAACTGAATCAAATTTAGGGTATCCAACCATTGATGTGGTCTCAAAAATCCAGGGTAGTACCAGTTTTAATCTGGGCTCAAGATAGGAGGTATATGGGAGCTGCTTACCAAATTAAAACCAATCATCTTAAAGCTACATTATCTATTACTCTATGAGCCAAGCAAAAATTATTTACTGAAAAACCTGCAAAATTTGATCATTTTTTTCCTTCTGCGATCATACTTCATTGTTTACTAACACCAATGTCTTTACTAATATCAATTTCTTCTTAACTCAATTAAAGAGCACGCCAAACCTTTCCTAACATAATAACACAAATAAAGAATTACTTTCCATGAAGACAACTAAAAATTCTGCTTATAAAAATTGTTGTTATGGAAACTATAATCCAATGCTGTAATATTCCATTATATTTGTAAAGAAGATTGAATTGAATGATTGAAAAAACGCTATTTTAATCCATAAGATTACTGCTAATATTATCTATTTTTGTCAATAAAATTGATCTAAAAACAAATTCAGTAACCCGTCAAGTATATAAAAAATGATTTAGATTCCTTATTTCATGTATTTTTCTTGCTTCGGGGGCATCTAGAAATTAAAAGTACTGTAATTGCTTTGATGTATGACATTCTACACAACCACAAGACAACAAAATTTAAAAAATAGACTATTTTTACTATACACTAAAATAAGAGTTTTTAATCATTTTATTGATCTCTGCCTTGGAAAAATAGTAACAACTGATAACCAGCGGCTCTTGCCCAATTATTGAATTATTAGTATCATAATGTATGGCTAACTCGATATTGTCTTTATTTTGAAACTTTATAACAATATTTACCACGTTGTAAAGCTTTGCTTCATTTTCACGGAGTACAATTGAAACTAGGAGTCAAAATCCCTCCTGGTTAGTGGTTGTGGTTCCGGAGTGTTTTCTCCACTGAATGAATCCATAATGCCTAAGCATCACCGTAGCGGTTAGCTCTTGCAACAACTCCCATTCACCAATATTTAGTTATTTAAGTGCTAGGAAAATGTTTTGTCTTAAAGGAAGAACTTTATATGGGATTATACATAGTGGTTGTGGTTCCGGAGTGTTTTGTCGATAGCATGAATCCGTAATGCCTAAGCATTACCGTAGCGCTTAGCTCTTGCAACAACTCCCATTCACCAATATTTAGTTATTTAAGTGCTAGGAAAATGTTTTGTCTTAAAGGAAGAACTTTATATGGGATTATACATAGTGGTTGTGGTTCCGGAGTGTTTTGTCGATAGCATGAATCCGTAATGCCTAAGCATCATCGTAGCGGTTAGCTCTTGCAACAACTCCCATTCACCAATATTTAGTTATTTAAGTGCTAGGAAAATGTTTTGTCTTAAAGGAAGAACTTTATATGGGATTATACATAGTGGTTGTGGTTCCGGAGTGTTTTGTCGATAGCATGAATCCGTAATGCCTAAGCATCATCGTAGCGGTTAGCTCTTGCAACAGCTCCCATTCACCAATATTTAGTTATTTAAGTGCTAGGAAAATGTTTTGTCTTAAAGGAAGAACTTTATATGGGATTATACATAGTGGTTGTGGTTCCGGAGTGTTTTGTCGATAGCATGAATCCGTAATGCCTAAGCATCATCGTAGCGGTTAGCTCTTGCAACAGCTCCCATTCACCAATATTTAGTTATTTAAGTGCTAGGAAAATGTTTTGTCTTAAAGGAAGAACTTTATATGGGATTATACATAGTGGTTGTGGTTCCGGAGTGTTTTGTCGATAGCATGAATCCGTAATGCCTAAGCATCATCGTAGCGGTTAGCTCTTGCAACAGCTCCCATTCACCAATATTTAGTTATTTAAGTGCTAGGAAAATGTTTTGTCTTAAAGGAAGAACTTTATATGGGATTATACATAGTGGTTGTGGTTCCGGAGTGTTTTGTCGATAGCATGAATCCGTAATGCCTAAGCATCATCGTAGAGGTTAGCTCTTGCAACAACTCCCATTCACCAATGTTTAGTTATTTAAGTGCTAGGAAAATGTTTTGTCTTAAAGGAAGAACTTTATATGGGATTATACATAGTGGTTGTGGTTCCGGAGTGTTTTGTCGATAGCATGAATCCGTAATGCCTAAGCATTACCGTAGCGCTTAGCTCTTGCAACAACTCCCATTCACCAATATTTAGTTATTTAAGTGCTAGGAAAATCTTTGGTCTTAAAGAAGTAACTTTATGTGGGTTTATACAAAATTCCTAGCCACTACACTGTGAAAGTTCAATTATTTTGACATGTTATCTACTATTTGAAGTGACCATTGACTTGTTGGGGAAGAACAAAATAATTTCTCTGCCAAGCACAGAGCAAGTTGCTAGTATCTCTCTCAATGCAGTCATTTACATATTAGGCTCAACATTGATTTTTGCCCTGTAAACCAGCATCTCAATGATTGACAATGTCTTCATGATTTATATAGAAGTAGTGGCCTTTATTTGACTTGGAAAAATGCATCTACTAATCTATTCCTCTTCGTTTCCTTGAGACCCATCGAATGGCGACGACTGATGTGGAAGATCAAAACATTCTTAAATTGTCTAGTAGCCAGTTTCTTTGATTTGGATGAATAATGCTCTATTTTTGGCAATATTTTGGTGTTTGTAACAAGTACTTGGGCTTTTCTGGTACGAAATTTAAAGCAAAGCACCTTGTTACGCTGAAATCTATCTTTTCCAGACAGCTTCAAATGATAAAATACAAAATAAATTGCAACAAATAACATCTTCCTGAGTTTAAGATAATTAATACAAGAAAAATAGCAGATTTTAGTTTATTGGATATTTTAACATATTTTTGTCTCGTTTTCAACAAGCAAATACTATATATCATATGAATCAATATGAAAACAGAATAGGTGTTTTGAATTTATTTTTTACTTTGTTATTACCCGATGCTAGATCGGAACTTTAATAGATCACCTTTAAAGCAATAGCCTTAATTTAACGCGGTTTAATTAACGTACCGGTTTAAAATAGTGCTGTTTAACTTTGTCCTACGTTGAAATGGAATGACAAAAATAGTACGGGAGCACATTATAAAGCGAAAGGAAAATAGTTATGTTTGGTAAAACATTTCCTAAATTTGTCTATAGAAAGGTATCCATATTAGATATCATCAGCTTTACTACCATTATCGCTTTTAGCTTTCCTTTCCACTGTTCCTAACTCTTTTAGGATTTCTTTGCTACCGTCTTGTTATTATTTTAAGAAGACTTCCACTTACTCTGTATTTCTTTGACAGGTAATGTGCTGCTGAGAAAGCCTACTTGCTAAAACTAATAGGTATTTCATATACCAGCATTAATTAAATAATCCAAATAGCGTTGTGTGTCCTGGGGGATCGTATAAAGCTCATGGTGAGCTTCAATAAAATTGACTATTGTGCACAGTCAAGACAAGGTCTCTGAATAAGATTTTAGGTAAGACAAAGTCTTTCAAAGTAAATATCTTGCTGTCTACTCAAAATTATGTTTCAAAGGCCATGCAATTCATAAAAGGTTACATTGTAGAGTGAAGATATACAGTTCCTTCTTATGCAACATTAAAATACACCTGGACTCAACTACCTCAGCCATATCATATCATGGGTATTAAGGAGCATCTCCAGCTATAGATGGAAGGAGTAGTGTGTAGTATTAGTTTTTTCAGGAGACAGTGAACCCAGCTGAAGGTATCCATGTTAAAAACACTAAATTTTTAGACGAAATGTTACTTGCCCTTTTTCAGGAGCCTAAATATGAAAATCTACTGTTGTAGGAAGAATTATCTAACCTTCATCTTGATTGGTGTATTGTAACAAGTGTGCGATGTTCCAGGAAATATATTAATTGCATTGCCCCGATGAATTTGACAATGAGAGAACTAGTAACCGACAAAATTGGAAAGTTCGATTCACAATTAACAAAACTACCTCTACATCGGCAAGAGAACAGTAAAAAGGGAGTTACAATGATTCTTTCTGTATGGTTGTGATGTTCTGAAAAGACGAAATATTTTCTCTTTATTACTGAGCATCATATCTACATTGTCTTTTGAGGTAATTGTGATTTTATTTCTTGTTTATTCCTTTCTTAATGTTGTATTTAACCAATAGCTAAATATTAAGACACGAATAAGCTTTTTAGCCTAACAGGTGTGTGTGGGGGGGAAGGGGTAAGGATGGGTGAGTGAAGTAAAATCTAAAAATTAAAGTGCTAAATNTATTTTAACATATTTTTGTCTCGTTTTCAACAAGCAAATACTTTATATCATATGAATCAATATGAAAACAGAATAGGTGTTTTGAATTTATTTTTTACTTTGTTATTACCCGATGCTAGATCGGAACTTTAATAGATCACCTTTAAAGCAATAGCCTTAATTTAACGCGGTTTAATTAACGTACCGGTTTAAAATAGTGCTGTTTAACTTTGTCCTACGTTGAAATGGAATGACAAAAATAGTACGGGAGCACATTATAAAGCGAAAGGAAAATAGGAGAATGGCAATTTTACAAGCCTTTTTCTCGTGGAATTCTGGATATTATACAGAGGTTTGTTATCTTAAACATATAGAAACATACTAAAAACGTCTATACGTTAGCATCACCAAAAATCTTATACCAAACTTTGATATCCTAATTGGAACACTCTTAGTAAATGAAATGAAAGTGTTTTGTCATTAGAATTAGAATTAAAAGAACAACACCTAAAATTGTTTGCCCTCTTTTATTAAAAAGCCATTCTAAAACATCAAGCTTTAATAAGTAAAAAGGGGAAAAAACTAATTTCGACAGAACTTCTATATAAAAGAATCAAGTTTGTGTGTTCGTGTGTGTGTTTGTGTGTGTGTTGCCGCATCACGGCCGAACGGCTGAACCGGGTGAGCTTATTTTTTGTATGGATGACCGTGTGGGTTCTGGTCAGGACATAGGGTATAGAGATCCGGCCTCCAGGGTCATTCGAGGCTGTTGGAGGCCATTTTGTCTTTAGAAGGTCCATTTCTGGCTCACTGAAGCAAGATAGAGATTTCCTTGACCCCACATATGGGGGTTCGAATAACACCAGATCTGAACTTCGAGGTCATTTGAGGCTGATGGAGGTTAGTTTCTGTGTGGAAAGCCCATTTTCCAGCCATGGGAGTTGGATAGACAAATTTTGTCAAATGTTTCTCGATCCCACAAATTCATGGTGGATCGGATCAAATCAGATCTGACCTCTGGGGTCATTGAGGCCACTGAAGCCACATACTTAGAAAGCCCAATTCCTGACCAGGAAATCGGGTTTCCTAGATTCTTCCAGACATTATTAGAAATTCCAGAAATAGATTCTCTGAAAGTATAAATGCATACCTCTTCATGAATATTGATAAGTTATTGTGTGCACTTCAACCACAGTAGTCATGCGTTATACAGTATTTTTCACTGATTGTCCTCAATTGTGTAAACGATTGGCAGTGAATTGTTGCAGTTCATCAGTGATCGCTTTGGCAGCTTATATTGACAGGAGTGACAGGAATGGTTTGGATATCCTGCCATGTGACAACATATTATCAACCAGTAAAGGTCTCAAGGCAAAAGTGTTTCCTAACTTGTTAAGTAACTATAAAAATCTGTTATAGCTGTGTACGATCTATCTTGGAAGCAAAAAAATGATGCTGTGGACCAAGTCAACCTGGAACTTCTACAAACTATCCCTGGCAGAACAGAGACTTGCCTTTCCATTGATTCTGTTATGAATGACAATGAGGCTGTACATTGTCCTATTGAATTTCTTAATTCACTCCAACCACCTGGAATGCCACCACACAATCTTCTCCTTAAAATTGGGGCTCCAGTAATGCTTCTCAGGAACTTTTAACCTCCCAAACTTTGCAAAGGAACTAGGTTGTATACTGTACGTTTGATTTAATGGAAACAAAAACAGGAAAAAAGCATTACTAGCTTGAAATAGCCTACTGAATTGCACTTTTTTACTTGAGCAACGCCAGGTACTTCCTCTAGTAATCTAATAAAAGGCCAAAGATCACTAAGGAAACATTTTACTAATTTTCAAACTGTGATGGGATATTGTGATTTTCTGGTTACCACCAGGTTGAAATCTTTGTTTAAATTCTTTATTTCAAACTGGATCAGCTTTGATAAGTTGCTCAGAATTTAGCTAACTTTGGGGTAAGTAAGATGGGTTCTTTCTGATTCGGTTTTAAGTCGGTTTTAAAACAACTGTGTCCCCCAAAGTAGAAGGGGTTAGATTTCAATAGGGCAGTACGTTAGTGTTCGTAGAAAGTTCCAAGTTGCTAGCGCCCTTGTTGTTTTCTTTTCTTGAATACGTTTATTTTCAAACTCACCTGCTTTGAATATAAGTCTCTTTACGTTTTATCTTGCCACTGTGACATTGTATGGCCCTCGAATTCCAAACCAGTGACTCCAGTCAAGGTGTATAACTCACCTGATGAAAGGTAGTCCTGCGAGTCATCGTTTGGATTGGTAATGAGCGACTTTTAGAATTTTTTCTCAGTATTAATTGCAAGTGACTCATGGGAAGTGGAATAAAGTGAACTGGTACTGAATAAAGAAGTTCATGAAAACACTTTCTGATAAGGATAGAAAAGACAAAGACTGCTAATGTCAATTTGGTATAACAATGATTACAAACTTGAATCAAGAGAGACAGACCCATACATTAGAGAATCGTCTCTGAGCTCGGACAAAAAAATAATAATGACCGGATGATACACCTGTACAGGCATGACAAGAGCAGCCAATACAAAAATGAAACGTGAAGTTGTAAAGATAGAAAACTGCTCTGCATGTGACTTACTCCTTTGAATTAGAAAAGAAACCCAACCTTACTTGAAGCAGATTTTAAATTTTAATAAAAGAATCCTCTGAAAAACATCAGTTGAAGAAGTAACATCAAGGAATTTCAGACATTTCCTCGAGTAATATAACTGTCCTTTGGGCCAAGAGCTCATGTAATTAGGTGAAATTTGATATTCTTCCTCCTAATAAATGACAGGGTTTTATCTTTCCTGGGTGTAAGTTATCAATCACTTTTAGTCCTATGTGGTAACAGCCTGAAGATCTACATTAATAGGTAATAATTAATAATAATTATTATTAATAATAATTAATAGATTAATTGATGAAAAATTGAACCTGATTTAAGAGAGAATGACTCGCAACAAAACCAAATTATACACTATAATCATCACCACAAATGTTGATAAATCAGATACGGTTGAGAGGAAGATCATCAATGTGCAGAATGGTTTGGACAAGGAAAGGCACCTTCAAGAACACCAGCGTTAACAGAATTACCAATTTCATTTGTCAAAAGATCAGAGGTGGGTAGAAAATACCACTTTTTGCCTCTTTCCATGTATTATCAATTCAAACATTCACACAGGAAAATAGTTACAAGGAACAAAAAAAAAGTACAAATGCAAATAAAGCACAAAATTCCAAGGACTGCATCTCATCTAAAATATAGTTTGGTTTATTTTCATACAAACTCAGGGGCAATTCCTGATTTTAGGAGCTGCCATGCATCAGGCCAGTCATCTTGTGTTATTTACCATAATTTATTTTCTTCATTCACCAACTACTTCCAGCATATGTGTAGATTGGATCATGGAGAATGAAGTGTAATACTATTAATACTGAATATTGAAGCAAAGAACAGGGTATCTAATTTTCTTTTGCTGACAACATAGCTAGCTTAAGGAAAAAAGCTGCAATAGCTCTTTTGTGGTCATACTGATTGGTCATCGAGTCTCCTTACTTACTTAAATTTACTTGTTGCTAAATATGTAGTTGTATTAGTTGTTCTATTAATATTAGTGATGCAAAAGAGGTCTACTTGACGGATGCTGCGTTTGCTGTAGTAGATAAATGAGTCAAGTCTATTTGGTATCCTGTGACTTTACGAAAAAAATACTTCAGCCAATAATAACGGTAAGTGTAGAAAGTAGCCACAACAATGAGAAATACCAGTAATAACAGGGTCAATGGATAGTCACTAGGGGCGGTAATCGAATTCAAGTAATTGTTTGTGTCATCTCAAATGAAAGCTTCAAACTAAATATTGTTATGTTTGGGTAAAAGAGAGGAGGGTTAGATAGTTGAGGAATAGCCATTATACGAAAGGTACGTGGTTTTCATTCGTCCAATTTCTAAAGATATAAAAAATGCAACAAGGATGGGACAATTCCAAGAAAAATGGGTAAATAGAGAAAGCCAGTCAAACTATATTTAACTGGGATAGACAAAACACCTCATCAGCGGTTACCTGATAGAAGAAGAAAACCTCCTTAGTCACTTGACCATGCAATATGAAATTTTGATGCCAAATGAAAATCATATGAAAATTTATTTTTATTTCCCAGAGAAAACGCTTGAATTCATAGGTTAAAGGAGTGGCTATATTCACCAATAGGGTGTGATAGAGAAAAGAAAGCAGACATACTTTGTTTTGTGGAACGATTTTTAAAAGTTTCAGATATTAGTAAATGTAATCGGTATTGCCTCGCCTATGCAAGCAAATTAATCCGTATGTGACTTACAGCTGTTTTTAATGTTGTGGCTAAATAAAGAGCTCATTTTACTCATTCTAACCACCCAATACATATTTTACTAATTTTACTAACTCAATCAACAACACCAACGCCTCTTCCTTTCAATTTCGTTTAAAAGTTTCAAAGGTATCATCAATCTTTTAGATGATTTTGTATTTTAATTAATTTAAAGAAGCAAAGCTTGGGGGAAATTCGATGTTGTTGGCAAACTGACAAATTGACAAACAGTAGATGTATACATTTATGAATTTTGAATAAAATATTTGATTGCCACTAAACTTAACACAAAAGTCTCAGATGTACAATGCGACGGCATACAAAACAAAAAATTCCCCTCTATTTATCTTCTAATAAATGTCATCTGCACTATTAAAACAGTACACTTTGGACTTTGGAAGATCATAAATGCTTCCACTCATGCTGTAAAAAAAATGCTAGAAAGCTGTAAGGGAAGAAGTAGCCATATTTTTAGTTCCTGTTATTATAAAAATGAAGGTCTTTCGTTCATTCAGTATAACGTACCTTGTGCTTGTCCGCTTACACAGTTGTGACTCGACACTTGACAAATATGAAATCTTCTTTCCCACTTCACACAAATTTTCAAAACCGGTTTAGTCGTTTTCTTTTCACTTCCAGTATTATATGTGATCGAACAGTCTAAAAAATGAGTCTGTTTTACTCTTTTAAGCATTGTTAACTACTATAGAAGTAGTGTTGTGAGTCAGATATATGCTGCATTCATTTGTGGTCCACATGAACTCATATGAAATGTTTTCTTTAATCAGAATTTGAGATTTAAATGGTTTTCTTTGCAACAACTACATTGAGTGTATTGTAAAATCTCCATCCAGATCAAAACAGAGAATGTGGCAATCATTTTGAGAAATTGATATCGCATTGATAATCTGCATGAGATAGTGTAGTAGACGATGGGTGTTGTTCATGCAGGGGAAAAATGAATATCACAATTCATATTTAAAATCATGTAACGTTGGAAATTGCAAAAAGGGAAGTAGTGCATAATCTTGAATATGGAAATCGAGGAGGGATATCGGATGGTTGAGGGAGCTTAGCTAAACAGGAATGGTAGAGAAATAGAAACACACACAAAAAAATCTCAAGTGAGGACAGAGACATTAGAAAACTTTTAGTCCGGAGGCTGACAATCGCCTATTGTTCTAACTTACTGTATTTGAAATTTTCGAACCTAGTCCACCTAAGAAAGCAGCGTTTTTTAGAGTCTCAAACTGAAAGTACAGAGGAGTTTTCAGTTGGAGGTATTTTTTCAAAATGCGGTGCAAAATTTTAAAAATAGTTTGGTGCAATTCAAATAAGAAGAACAGTTAAATTGGCATAACGGTTATATACAGGCTACTTTAGGCGACGATGATTTTAACAAGAAACGGAAAGAAAAATGTTTAGTGCCATCATGACCCAAAGATCACATGGCAGATGGCGATCTAAAACCCCACAATTGTCATAAGCTTTTTCTTCAAAGATGGTTGATCTATCCTGAGTTAATCATTCTTTATTTATTACTTCTCTGATTAGTTACCATTTTACTTAACTTTTGAAATAATAGACTTACTTAACATTCATATGTTTTCGGTCACCTTTCGATAAATAATAGGCAAGAAGGCAGAAAAAGAAATAAGTGATTAAAGCAATAAAAGTATAAATTCTAAAAAAAATTGTCAACAATTAATACTTTTAGAAACATAACAATCCATTAAGTATCGCCACAACAGATACAGCCGAGAAACTTCTATCAATCTGCAGAATCTTTCCAATAATATTTATAAAACCTGAATTTGTACACAATATAAATAAGACTAAGAGGGCAATTCAAAACAAGTACAGTGCAAAGAGTAGGCCGGCGTCAAAATTTGTAAATATTGGTAAACCCTGTGGTGATCCAACAAAAACTTTTCATGGCAAATAAAACTGAGAACTTGTCTGAACTACAAACAGTACCAAGAATGTGTCAAAACAAAAAACAAATTTTCTGGTACAAATTACAACGCACATAATGATGAATGCAATATAAAATTGTTAAATATGCCCATTCATAACATCAGTTACCACCAGGTTGCATTTTATGAATTTGCATACTCACATCTAGAAATTCGATTGATATCATGGGAATGGGTGGTTATAACATCTGGTATGCTAAATAAAGTTTCATCTGTTATGGTTTTATTTGGACTTCCTATTAAAGCTATGAACACCCTTTTACTCTCCTTTTTTGATAGTGACTAATTTCCAATGATATACATGACCACTTGCACTACTCTCACTACACTAATTTTCAGTTGAAATATGAACCTCACACCTTGCATGTATTGAGCACATTTTTATCCTTGTTGAAATTTTCCTGAGAAAACCAGGCTGTTATATTTTGTATTTTATAGTAAAGATCCTTAAAACTGTTTCGCCTTTGTTGGCTCAAATGACTGGTGAGTCTGTTATCTCATTTGTTATGATTTTCTTAAAGTGACGAGTACAAGGAGCTATTATTTCGTTAGTGATGTTTTCCTTTGGAGATACAAATTATTTTAAAGTAAAGATGATTGCCGCGAATTGTTTTTAAGGAAAAATGGAAAATACTCAACAATAACTAATAAGATACAAATGTATGGAACAAAAGTTAATGTTGGAAGTAAGTCTCAGGTAACGAAGGAGATTTTTGAAATATATGCCTGGGGAAGGCTTCATTTTTTTAAACTGTGGAAGTCTACCTCATTTTAATACCAAAGTCTGATGTATTTTAAATGACAAGTATCATTGTGCCAACCAAAAGTAATAGAGCTGACGATAAATTTTGACATGTCGTAAAAATGTTACTTGGCTTATTTTATATCTACAGCAAGAAAATAAAGGAAGACCTGAAAGCCTTGTAAATCAATGCAATTATCAAACAATTATTGGTATGTTAAATGACAAAAAAATACATGCAAATCAAAATAGTAATAGCACTAAGACAAAAAGATAAGAAAAAGATATTAAAAGATTGCTAGTCTGATAGGTTTAGTGTGTTAGGAAAAAAAAACTGTCCATAAAAGCATTTAAACAGAACAATGCTGAACTCGAGAGAAGAGCGTAGAAGTACGTTTTGTTGTGGAATGCTAACAACTGCTAATGTGAAACTAATAATGAGCTTTTTTGTGTTATCTACATTCAATTTTTGGACAAAGAGATATTAAGTTACATTAGAAATAACTTTCTCTGCTGGACCAGTTTTCACTGTGTTTTCCAAGTGGAAAAAAGTGATATGACGAGATAACAGATAAAGAACTAGCAGTATGCAAAATTACTCTTTCTGGCCTTTGAATCACTTTAAGTTAAAAACAAACTTCTAGAGTTATTTTTGATGTAATCTTTTAGTGAATTCTCAATTAATGATTGGTAAGACAGAGAAAGAAAAATCAACAAAGTAAAAAATAAAATATGATACAAAATTTGGTGGTCAGAGTTAAAGGGTACGTTGTGACAGTCTTTTTTCAACGCTACTGTTTTGCAGCGAAACATTCTTGTCAACAATGGAATGAAGAAATTAAAAGTAAAACGATCAGATTTAAGGAAATAGAGTGACACAAATCTAATGAATTCAACGCTCTTTGTAGTAAAACTAAACTGGCGATTATTATACAAATTCATGAATCTCTGATTGGCAATCTAATAAATATTAGCAGACGCTTTTATAGCTATAATTCCGCTACCTGCAATCTCGACTAGGAAGATCACGACGTACACGTGAATGACAGCCACACTCCCAGCAAAGGGTGCTTCCAACGTTATCAAATATTAGAGGAATCTGTGGAAATTTTTTGACTTAAATTTTAGTAATGCCTGAAATGATTTTAAACACTTCTGAGAAATCCCAGAAGGGGACAGCGAGCCACCTCGACATTAACTTTGCTCCTATTGGCTAAGATTCGTAACACTTACGCGCGATTGGTATACACCACCAAAATTTAACATGGCTGTAGAAAAAGATGTGCTGGACTGACCACATCCTGTCAGAATAAAAATCCACACTCATTTTCTGCATCACTAAGCCCTGTAAAAGCACAGCGTTAATATCTACTAAAAATGCAAAGTTGAGTTGATTCTTTTGCATTTGACTCATAGTATCATTTTAACAGTATTTATATATAAATGATGTTCTAAAAGATGTTCAATGTATAGTACATCTCAAAAAAAATTAATGTTTTATGGCTTGTCACAGCAATCAGCCAGCAGTTAAGCATCTCATAAAAGCATATATATATAAGATATGATAAGTTGGAAAGAATCTCATTTCCTGAAGAGTGAATAAAATCACGAAACAGGCTTGTCGAAATGGACTGTGTAGTTTTTTGATTCTTTCCAACTTATCATATCTTATATTACGCTCTGCATTTATGTATTGAGCACTTTAATACGGATAACCGAATCGAAAGCTTTANTGAAGAGTGAATAAAATCACGAAACAGGCTTGTCGAAATGGACTGTGTAGTTTTTTGATTCTTTCCAACTTATCATATCTTATATTACGCTCTGCATTTATGTATTGAGCACTTTAATACGGATAACCGAATCGAAAGCTTTATATATATATATATATATATATATATATATATATATATATTGCATTGATATTAGGACATGTGAAGATTAACGAAACCACTAACTTTCCATTAGGGAACAAAAGGCTCAACTTTGTATGAGACAGTGAACTGCGAACGAAGTAAAGGAAAAGGGGATATTTCTTTTTTGCTTATTTAATGGCTATCATATTACGATTCCTTGCATTTGATTCATGCATCATTTCCTTAAAATAGTATAAGCTTAAAGATAATTAACATTTAGTACACTTTAATGGTAGCAATCACTGAGTTAAATAATAGAAGCAGTAACATAAATATGCTATTAACAACTTGAATCATTTCAGTTAATCCCTTTTATAAAAGCAGATTAGATTCATTATGTTATTACGTTACATGGAAACCATGGTATGGTTTTGTTAAATTAAATAATATATGTTACTGATGGATAGTATTTACCCCAAGTAAATCGTCAGTTCGTTTCTTATTGCTTGCTTCTAATCATTGATATTTTTTAGTACTTTATCTTTTGGTGTTTTTCCATACCTCCCCATCATTTTATGTCTCTTTCCATTGATCATAGCGTCAAAGTAGAATTGTTTATTTATCGTATCGTCCTTTATTGTTATTTTTTTATCACGTTTGGCTATTCTCATCGGTAATTATTTTTTATTCTCAAAATTAACTGTATATTTAACTTTTTTTCACTTTTTTTATCAGCTACTGTTATTGTAAGATTTTGTGCCTTGTCTGTTCAAGAACGTTCTCATTCTTTATGTAGTCTCTCCATGTTACTTCTAATATAACACATCTAATTTCTTTTCAATCTTCCTGGTGGACTTCCGTGTCTCGCAGGCATATATGACAGTAGTCACCACTATCGACATGTATAGTTGGAGCTTGATCTGAAGGAAGATGGTATTTGTTTTCCAAATTTCCCCCATTCGTTGAAAGATTGCCTTGGCTTTCCCTAGTCTGGCTTGTATGTCTGGTTCAGCGTCGCCTTTAGATGTTAGTTTGCTTTTTCACTTTTCTTTATCAGATTTGATTTAATGTTTAACAAACTTGTGCTATATTTTTCAACATATTCTTCTATGTATCCGTTTTCGACTTTCTCAAGACTCTTTTTATTGTTACCAGGAGCATTAACAACCAGTTCTCTTTTAGGAAGATTTGTCCTATATTTTAATACATGACTTCTATTGCTTAATAAGTGTCATTTTAGTTTAATTGAAAGTTCTTCATACGTCGACCGTACATAAACCAAGCTGCTGTCAAATGTTACTTTGTATATCTTCCCATTCTTGTAAAACCTATCCAACTTACTATTAACTAATTCTAACATTGCTTCTTTTCGGATGAAATATTTATTTTTTAACTTTTTGTTGTTGACATGTATGTATTCAAATTTGGAAGTTCTACTTAATGGAGTGTAAAGCTGTTTTTTATCCACTCCATTAACATCATATGTATTAAATGGTTCGTCGATGTCAGCACCTTGGTACTTGTACTCAGTTACACAAAAGAGAAGGATGAGAGTTTTGGAAATCTTATTTAACGTCAATCAGTCATTGTTAGCCTTGAATTCGTTTCCTTTTATGTCCTCTACCACAAATTCCACAGTGTTGTCATCACTGTTATCTTTGACATTTTGAGTTGCTAGTACGGAAATGTCCATAAACACCCTATAGCTTTCTTTATTGTTATTCTATTTGAAATCAGCCGTTGTATATTTCTCACCCTCTATAAATTTATTACAACAACCTGTATTGATTTTTACTCTTGTTGAGTTGAGGTAACATATCAAATTTTACTATCAAATTTTACTACCAAATTTTATAATCAAATTTTACTACCTAATTTTATAATTAAATTTTACTATCAAATTTAACTATCAGATTATACCATTAATTTTTACTATCAAGTTTTACTATAAACTTTCAGTATCTACGTTTTTATAAATTGCCTTATCTATAGGCTTAAAGTATGCTGATACTCTACCGTGTTTTAAGTATGTTAAAAGCATATTATGTGTTTGTTTAACGTATCTGTATGTGGTTTTGGTGTATGAAAGAGTTTCTATTCGTGGACACATTAACTTTATAGTGTTGGATTTTAAATAGTTATAGCTTATTTGTAAGCCACCTTTAAAGGATTGATATTGTCCAAGATCACCAAACGTTCACACTTTGATGTTGAACACAAACCTTTCAGGGGTATTAATATGAACTCAAGCAATTTGTTCAGTCTTCAATGAATTCCAACTTTCAATAGCAGGGCTATTAGTGTTGGTTATATTACATCACATTAAAAAAATTAATGACCTAAGACCTTTGCTTTGGGAGTATTACTCTACAAACGGAACCAGTATTTACAGATGAGATCGTTGTAATAATTAAAAAGTTATATGCGATAGTTCCACAAGAAAAGTGTCAGAACTTTTTTATCAATCTTTATCTGAATATAATGTTGAGCAAACAAATTAACTAACCAACCAACTGTATGTTCCAAAACTAATGGGATTAGTGTTTGTTAATATATTGCTTTTAATGGAAATCAACATTAATCTCTCATATCAATCTGATTATTTCTAGTAATAACAACAGTCTATTACCATTACCACAGGATATTGCCAATGTGCTTTTCGTTTATTAATTAGACTCATTTGATGATACATACATAACACGAAACGCTTGGTTCGGCCACGATAACCAAGGATTTGATAAACTAGTTTTTTCACAAAACGTTGATTTGATAATAGGAGGCACAGTAAATAATGATTTTCTTGTTGGATCAAATGGATTTAATAACAGACAACCAAATGCTACTCATAAAACAAAAGCAAATGTGGGTGAACTTCGTAAATGGAATTGCTTATCTATTTACTGGAATGTACCAGCAGGACAAAACAAATCTAGTGTTTTGTGTAATGGAAAAAAACGATGTGATTTTACAGTAAGATTATCACCAGATTCAGATAAAATGACATTTGCCGATGAAACTTTTAACGGGTCAGCCGGATTGAAAGGCTCTATTGCTTTTTTTCGGTTTGTATAAGGAGATAGTAATTTCAGATGAAGATACTAAACTGCATCATTATGCTTACAATGGACCATGATACGATATCTTTAGGTTGATAACCAAGTACAGTATATAATATAATGATTAATCCCCAAATGTGTTTAAAAGATTTGAAAAATACATTTCATATCATAAAAGAACCTCATACTAATATGAATGGTGAAACACAAAATCAGCTATGATTTTTTCAGTTACTGGAATAACATTTCTTAAATGAATTAATAACAATTAAACCTATATTGGAAGAGCATGATCAAGAGATAGATTTGATAGAACCTGGTAATACTTGTCTAACTCGTGTATTAGAAAGACTATTTGGATACATAAGGAGTTGCCCTATTCATTCATCATTCTACAATGCTTTTGGCAGGTTTTATACAAAATATCGAAGAGGCAGAGAGTATTGCTTTGTAATATCAGAATATAGGACACCTTGTTGTTTTAAAACAAATCATCGTTATTAGGTCATATTACTAGTTTCCTATGATCTATCTTTAATAGTAATCAATATTAATGTTGAGATGAATAATATATAACTTTATTAATAGGAAACTTACAGTAAGCTGTATATGATGCTTAATTGACCTAATGATATAATCCTTATATCTAAATTTAAAACTACTGTTTCTAAAAATGAAGATTATTAAAATGAAATATTAAATTTGATTGGTGGTAAAATTAAATCAATTATTGGAGGATAAATAACAAACTTTACCATAAGATTTATCACAATGTTTACTTGAAAAGTTTACTATGACTTTACTTATAAATGTTACTTGGAAGTATATATAAAGTTTAATCATGCTTGAGCTGATCTATGAGTCATACCTCCGTGTAGAACATTAAATCAGTCTATTAATAAACAATCATCTTTACAAAACCATACCATGGTGTCCATGTGATGTAATAACACAATGAATCTAATCTGCTTTTATGAAAGGGACTAACTGAAATGATTTAAGCTATTAAAAGCATATTTATGTTACTGCTTCTATTATTTAACTCAATGCTTGCTACCATTAAAGTGTGCTAAATGTTAATTATCTTTAAGCCTATACTATTTTAAGGAAATGATGCATGATTTAAATAGTAAGGAATCGTAATATGACAGCCATTAAATAAACAAAAAAGAAATATCCCCTTTTCCATCACTTCGTTCGCAGTTCACTGCCTCATACAAAGTTGAGCCTTTTGTTCCCCAATGCAAAATTAATGGTTTCATTATTCATTACACGTCATGATGTCAATGCAACAACTATACATATGCTTTTATGAGATGTTCAAAACCTGTATGATTGCTGTGACAGGCCCCAAAACCTATACGTAGACTTTACCTTAAACCTTAGGTCCTCCTATCCTGTGGACATCGGGTAGCAAGGTGGCGCCATCTGATTTGGTCATAAGCCAAACCGTTTTCGTTTTCTGGTAGGCTTGTTCTCGACTTCAAGTCCTCTTTATATGTAGACTGCCAGATTGTTTTCGGTCTGCCTCTTTTTCTTCGTCAAGTTGTTGGATGTCAGCTGAGTGTGTCTCTTGTGGCAGGCGATGGATGTGACATGCTGGTTTCAAACGCCTCTCGGCTAGTATTATGTACTCTCCATGTTACTCCTAATATAACACATCTAATTTCTTTTCAATCTTCCTGGTGGACTTCCATGTCTCGCACTATCGACGTGTATAGTTGGAGCATTATCTGAAGGGTGATGGTATTTGTTTTCCAAATTTTCTTCATTCGTTGGAAGATTGCCTTGGGTTTCCCTAGTCTGGCTTGTATGTCTGATTCAGCGTCGAATTTAGATGTTAGTATGCTTTTTAGATATGCCACTAATCCGATGTCATCCATAAAGTCTAGATCTGTTATCTTTCTCTTGCTGTCTTATGGGATGCCTAAGTCTGGGTTTGACATGGCTCTGGTCATAACAAAGTCTATTGCTACGAAGAAGAATGACGACAGGATGCATCCCTACTTTACACCCGACAAGATTTCGAATCTTTTAGGGTTTTTTACTATAAATAGAACATCTTTTATAATGAATTACATAAATATTTAAATCATTTGTATATAAATACATCTAAAGTGAAATTATGAATCAAATCCAAAAGAATATGTATAATACGCTAGGCTGTTACCAATAGAATGGAGTAAATTATAGCGTGGTAGAACCATGATGCTTTGACATGGCTGAATTAGAGTGCCTTTTTATTACAATTTTACTGGTAAACCGTGATTAAAATCAAAATTGATATTTTGGTATATTAATTAATAAACATGTCATTTCTTTTCTTAGTCTGCTGTCCAAATGGCATCTTAGGGAAGTTGTTGATAAATATTTATTGTGAAATGGTGACCATAGTTTAGCTAGGTTGTAGAAGTAAAATGGGCTAATGTTACCAGATTCAAAATGGTGTTTAAAGTGTTTTTCAGAACTCAAGTCTACTGGTAAAATTCAATAAAGTCCCTATCTATCTTACTACAAGGACGTGTCAACAAGAAATAAAGTCGTATTTACTTTGCTGTAGCACAACCCAGAAGACAAGTTAGGATTTCAATGAGTGCATTTATGGTTGCCTTTACTTCCCATGAGAAACCAATGTTTCCATTAGTGCTGTTCTAATGTCAGTATGCTGCTACTTTTGATATGTCTTTTATCCTCCTAAGCTAGCAAATTAAGGTACTACAAAAATGAAGGGCTTAAACAGGTATTCAAGAGACCTAAAATGTTTTAATTGGTTGTTTTATGAAAATAAAAACATTTGTTATTTCAAAACACGTCCTTCCAATTTTTTTACAAGTGCAATGTAGGTATTTTTTGCTCATAATAAAGGATACTTAAAGTTGCAACTTACCTAAGTATTGCTGAATAATACTTGAGAGTACCAACTTTGTTTCTCTAGTCTTTGTTCAAATGTTTGCATTTTTTATCTGCTGTGTGTAGTCAATTGTAGAGCATCATTTGCATCTTTCTATCTTTTTTTTTTCGCATAATTTACATGTTGCTGGCATTGTTCTATATAACTGTTATACCTAAAAGAATTTTCAAGTTACCTTGTACATTTGATGATCTTCTGATCTCTCACCTGAAATAATCTCTCTCCTCTCTTTACCGTACCAGATATACCTTGAAATTTCGAGTCTCAAAAGTTACCATAGCCAAAAGTAGGGTAGAGCACGAGCTCTCTTACCCTTGTAAAATACTTTCATAACGTGCGTAACATATAGCCTCTGGTAACCAAAGTCCAGCCCCTGGCGTTTCCGACCGCGAGCCTGTTTATACTAACAGGGAATAGGGGCGAAGGCGATGCAATGGCGCCTCAGAGCCAGTTGTTTACTGACAAATATGGGTCTTTAGCCTTGTAAAGGCAGCTCATCTAGGAGCTGCCTTTACAAGGCTAAAGACCCATATTTGGCAAGGCATCTGATTCCAAATCCCCCTGTCGTGGATTAAAGGTGAAGATGGAATAGCAGGACAATCAGATCCCCACCAAAGCTAGTACCAGAGTGCTACTCGGGAATGGTTTTGGTCTGCTGGAGGCAAACCATCCAAAAGGTTTGTTGTCGTCAGACCTTGCCAGTTGGACTATAAAGACAAGGAGTTTACGAATTATGAATCTCGAAGCCTCGATTTTACACATGGCTAGAGCGTTCCCAATAACCATAGACCCCGTANCTTGTAAAGGCAGCTCATCTAGGAGAAGGTAAATCTGATTCCAAATCCCCCTGTCGTGGATTAAAGGTGAAGATGGAATAGCAGGACAATCAGATCCCCACCAAAGCTAGTACCAGAGTGCTACTCGGGAATGGTTTTGGTCTGCTGGAGGCAAACCATCCAAAAGGTTTGTTGTCGTCAGACCTTGCCAGTTGGACTATAAAAACAAGGAGTTTACGAATTATGAATCTCGAAGCCTCGATTTTACACATGGCTAGAGCGTTCCCAATAACCGACGCGCACCATAGACCCCGTATGCTGTGAGAAATGTGCAAGAGGTACCGTAACAACCCCGATTTCAGCTAATGAAGAGAGGGGCTATTGACAAGTTTAGAATGGGAAGCTGGTATGTAGGGACTATGACGGGTAAAGGAAAAGGGATAGCTGACACAATTAATCGGAGAAAGATAAACGTTCTTTGTGCAGAAGAGACGAAATGGAAGGGTGATCGAGCAAAAGAGATTGGGAATGGCTGCAGGTTAATATATTACAGAACAGAGAAGAAAAGAAATGGAGCAGTCATTATCTGCATCGTTGAAGAAAAACATGTTATACATGTACAAAGGAGCAATGGTAGGTGTATAATGATAAAGTTTGCAACCGGAAAAGGAATTATAAATATAATATCAGTATATGCTCCCCAGAAAGGATGTGCTGGGGAAGAAAAGGATAATTTCTGTAGGGAGCTAGAAACAGTAGTGCGAACCATATCGGGAAACGAAAGAATTGTGATAAGGATGGATTTAAATGGTCATTTTGGGAGCAGTAATGAGGGCTATGAAAACAGAGAAGAGGAGAGGATTTTAGAGTTAGCAGAAGAATTTAATCTAACCATCACCAATACTCTATACACCAAGAGAGAAGAACATCCGATTACTTTCAAGAGTGGCAACAGTAGTAGTCAGATCGATTACATTCTTGTTCGGGGAAGAAACAGATTTGAAGTCTTGAACTGTAAAGTTATCACTTTACAGTTAAACCTGCAGTAACACAGCACAGATTATTGGTTGCTAATTTCAAGAAAGAACGAAAGCCCTCAAATAGAGATGAATGGTGGTGGACGACTGAAGTACGGGAGGCAATTAAGAAAAAGACACTTTCAAGCGATAGCAAAGAAATAAAGACCCAGAATCACTTTTGAGCTATCAAATACAGAGGAATATTGCAAAGCGTGCAGTCGCAAAAGCGAAAGCACAAGCGTCACAACAGCTTTACAATGAGTTGGAAATTAAAGAAGGCGAGAAGAAAACTTTAAAAAGTAGTAAAGGCACCGGACCGCGCAAAGAGAGATCTTACTGAAACAGCTGTAATAAAGAATGAGAGAGGAGAGATATTGACAGAAGAAGTGGAAATATGCAGAAGATGGAAATCATACTTCCAGGAGCGTCTAAATACAGAAAATGAGAGAGGACGCTTACCAAGTATTGAAATAACAGAGAGCCCGGAAATTAACATCCGAAGGGAAGAAGTAGCAGCTATGAAGTGTGTTAAGCAGGAGAAAGCGTAGGGACCAACTGAATTGCAGACAGAGAGCCTAATGACATTGGGTGACGAGGGAATAAGCTGGTTATTGGAACTTGAAAACAAAATATGGGAGGCAGAGGAAATACTGAAGGACTGGGAGGTTAGTTCTCTGATTCCCATTTTCAAAAATAAAGGCAGTCCTGCAGGGTGTGAAAATTATAGGGGAATTAAATTGTTAGAACATGTGATGAAATTCTGTGAGTGTATAATCGTATAGAGGCTTCGAAAGCAAATATATATTGATGACTTGGAATTCGCATTTATGCCTGGAACAGGAACCACCGACCCTTAGACAGAGGCAAGAAATATATCTCGAAGGTAACGAAAAAGCATACGTCCTCGTTGACCTTTTGTATTTCTCTGTGACAAAAATGTCACAGAGAACTACAAAAAATGCACTTACATAAAGTCTTGTACAATGTACTACTACAAATGTCCTGATGTATGCTATAAAGTCGCCGTTCCCATTGACTGATGTGATTGTTTCACATGAATACTGTTAATGAACATAATAAGGTACTGCTAAAAGATCCACTTAAACAAGCTCCTTTGCAATGTTTTACTACAAAACAAATTGAAGAAGAACTGCTAATCACTGATGTGCATAGAATCGCTGCTAATAACTGATATAATTGTTTCCTATTGTTACTGCTAATAGTCAACAGAGGGTACTACTGAAAGATACTCGCAAACAAAGTATTTTACAATTTGTACAATTTGTAAAACACAAAATTACAATTTGAAAGATACAATTTGTAAGTACTAACGTTCGTATGGAGTATAAATCGAACACTCCGTACGAACGTTAGTACTTAACACTATATTTATCCCTCTATACATACATTAAATCTACTGAGCGTAAACATTAATCAGGGCTTCGAGGTCCATAGGATCATCAGAAACTGGTATTATTGACCGTTTGTCCATTGTGAACTATGATTCTGCCTAACAACCTTCCAAGGTCTGACTATTCCAAAATATAACTTCTACCAAGTACAATGAGGTGTCTTTTGACAATTCGTATTAGTTTGTCTGCAATACCATACATATGAGCTGCTGTTGGTGGCTAGGAAACCCATTTTATTCCTTTCTGCTGCAGCTCCCTTCTATCGGCTGTTGATTTCAACTACATACTGCTCTTAACAATTCTCTTCTTTCTCTTACGAAGATTGAACCTCCATCGCGCCAAATTTCTGTTGGTGGCCCTCGTTTACTCACAAACTGGCGTAAACTCGTTACAAAATCACCTGTGTCTAAAGGATGGACAGTATCTAAATAAAGAGCACTTGTATTAAAGCATGTATACAAAGAAACCTGACGTTTTCCTGTACTGAGGACCCATTTGATGCAAAAAAGGACCAAACAGATAAACTGTGGTAGACGTACCATGATTTGTATCATGAGGCCTGCATTAAGCTTTTTACAATGGAAGCAATGCCAGTCTGATAGCTAAGCTGAGGGTAAGAAGAACTGGATGAAGGGATCAAAAAGGAGGAAAAATACCATGCCAGCCCACAGAAAGACTTAAAGACAAAAAAAGAATCAAGTCCTACAATAACTGTTTGAAGAAGAGGTCATGATTGAGAGAGAGAGAGAGAGAGAGAGAGAGACAGAAAGAAAAACTTGTGTNACATACCAGTAACTCCAAGTCCCACAGCTATCGACCCAGCTGACAATGACCTGGAGATTAATTGTCATTTGCCAACTGGGGAAAAACGGAAATCAAGTTACATAAAAATGGCAAGCGGCAGGATCAGGTGACATCACAACAAAAGTACTTAAGGCAGACCTGGAGATTACTGTAGAGATGCTGTACATTATCTTTGTAACGTAAGAAGAAGACGCACCAGCAGACTGAAAAAAGGCTAACTTATCAAGCTACCCAAGAAAGGAGATCTCAGCAACTGCGATAACTAAAGAGAAATCATACTTCTGCTAGCACCTGGAAAGGTCTTTAACAGGTTTCTCCCCTTGGTATTGAAGACCAGCAGGCTAGTGTTGGGGTAAGAGGTCAGCACCACCTTATGTATTGTCTTCAATCAGTCTTCGGAGTAGAACTCTTCGTTGTACATCAATTGCTTAGACTGTGGAAAGCCGTTTGACAGTGTGAACTGCAAAACCTTCCGTATGCTGCTTCGCCACTACAGAGTACCAACCAAACTTGTCACATTAATCAGGAAGTCGTACGAAGTTATGACCAGCCGGGTTGTTCATGAAAGACAGCTTACAGACAAGTTTGAAGTGAAGATCGGAGTTAGAAAAGGCTCCCTTTTGTTAATCTTTTTTTTCTTTTTGCGGTCTACCGGACCATGGACACATCAAGAACGCACAAGAGAGAAGGAATCCAGTGCACACTCTTTGACAGGTAGATGAGCTAAAGTTCGCAGATGACTTGATCCTGCTTTTCCATTGCCGCCGGAAGACGCAGGACATAACAATAGATCTGGCAGCCGCCTTATCACTGGTCGGCCTCAAGACTGACGACAGCAAGACCAAAATTCTTAAGATAAAAAAAGCAGACAAAGATAATTACACTACATGGGAGCAAGCTAGTAGAAGTGGAGGACTTCACATAAATCTGCAGCATCATCGACAAGCAGGATGAAATAAACACAGACGTCAAAGAAAGAATTGGGAAGCACGAAGCGCATACTTGCAGCGGAAGGACATCTAAAGAACCAACCTGGTGTCAATCTGCAACAGGATCAGGGTGTTAAACTCTAAAGTCAAGTTAGTCTTGAAGCGTGTGAAGCAGAAACATGAAGGACAACAAAGACCATCGACAGGAAACGGTAGCCCTTCATCAACAACTGCCACAGAAGAATCCTACACGTTCATTGGCCTGACAACAACAACAACACAGACTTATGATACCGTAACAACCAGCTACCTGCCAAAGATGAGATACAGTGGAGAAGATGAGGCTGGATCCTGCATACCGTCGGGAAGCCAGCCAGTAACATATCCTGACACTCATTGAAATGGAATCTGCATGGAAAAGAAAAAAGAACAGCTCAAAGACACTTGGAAACGTCAACTTGAGGCCAATCAAGAATATTGGACAAACCTGGAAACAGCTAGAGAGAGCAGCTCAGGACAGGCAACTCTGTGGGATTGTTGGTGGTGGTCTATATTCCAGGAAGTGAGATGGAATTACGTAAGTAAGTAAATAAATAAATAAGTAACTAAGTATGTAAGCTCTTCTTAACAAGGCTAGTCTTTTCTTAGTTAATAAACTTTTTATCTCGGCCTGGTTACCTTTGCTAAAAAATGAACCAGCTCTAGATGTTTTGCTACGTAAGCTGCTATCAGACGTCACTCCAGATCGGTCATACCACTCTTCTTCGGTTTTCCAGTTTTTCCTAGCTTTTAAAAAATGCCGGAAGACAATATTCTTGTAATCACTATCAATATTTAACATGTGAGAAAGACCCTCATGTAAAACACTGTACTTAGTTCGATGGTGACTCATGCTCTCATGCAAAGTCTGCACGTCTTCTTGAAACTCATATGATCCTAATATAACATTAAATTTATTATAAATTTTAGTTGAATAAAAACTGTTTAAAACGTCTCACCAACAATAACTCTACCCTTGCTTTCCAAGTAAATGAGTATCCTTGTAGTGAATGACTCGACGAACGTATATAACTTTTCTCCTACGCTCTCGGACATCTTCGAGCGTTTTAGGTCATATATTTCAATACTTTCGGACGTAAAGAGCGTCCCCAAAAAGGCATTAAGTGATTGAAAAGGTTGAAAGGTTCAATCTCTTGACGATGCCACTGTTCTTTTTTTGTTCTGTTTCTTCTCTATGAATCTCTATGCAAATATCAAGCGCTCTTTCATAAGCTCGGTAAAAACACATCATTTATCTCTCTGTACATACGTTAAATCTATTTAAATGGGCATAAGCCTATACAAAACTTATTAACACATATAAAACATAAAAAGAGAAATTAACACATAATACCAATTGTGATCTACCACACGTCCAGCTTAGTGAGCAATAAACTTGTATCACAAGGAGAACATACACCAATGAAACAAAAAAGCTGTTATTCTTAACCATCTAAAAAAAGTGGCTGTTCAATAAGTAAAATTACCATTCTAAATTATCGTGCATAAATTTTACATATATCACAAATGAGAGGAGTCTATGACTCTAATACTATATATAT
>RDPX01000006.1:927067-991747 GCA_003991215.1 Morbakka virulenta | reverse complement strand
TCTGCATTTTCAGTTGGTGCATTGATTTGTGCTATCGATGCCTTGAGTAGTCGACCCTGTAATCTTGCAGTGATGATTCTATCTGATATAGGCTCCCAGCTAATTAAAGAATCTGTGGCTTCCTTGCTTAACAGTAACGCTACTCCTCTCATGTGTTCTGCTTCACTTCCTGAATACAATATGGTGACACCTTCACTTGATAATCTACCCTGCCCAGTCCATCTAGATTCACTAACTCCCAATACTTGTAACTGATACTTCCTCATTTCATTTATCACTTGGCCTAGTTTTCCTGTTTCGTACATAGTTCCTACATTCCATGTACCAAACTTGGTGTGATGTTTGGCGGAAAAGACCTGTGTGATCGGAGCATCAACTTCCTCTCGGCTTTCACCCAAGCTCGTCATAGGTACATCATCAAGAGGGAGAACAGAAGTCGTCATCTGTAATCCACCTATTGCTGTCCCAGGTCTTGCTCTACGCCATTGCTGTTTATTCGAATGGCTTCTTCTCGCTGTTTCTGTAGTATCCAATCTTTTTTACAGGGTAGGTTTACTAGCCCTACGCCCAACCCTCCTCCTTTTTCAGCCTGGCTTGGGACAGGCTTCGGCGGAGTTCAAGTTAAGTAAAGAGCTCTTTAAACAGTTAAGCAATAAAATATACCACCTGGTCATAACGTCCCATTGGCCAAGAGTTCATAGCGTTTTACTAGAAGTTGTAATTCCTGTGTAAGCGTGTGTGAATCTCACTAGGGACAATTTCTTTGCTTGGATTATGCGTTTACTTACAATTGTATCAAGTTTCCAAAGTGGTTCAAACCTGGTCAACGTACATTTCCTCATGTTCTAATGTTTGACGATTTTACAAGACTTCCATGTTTTGTCTGAAATGCGTTTACCTACTAAAAGGAAAGTTAAAAGTTGTTCCATTAGATTTTTTGTTTGATAAAAAGCAGAAACGAAGACGAGATAAATAAAAAATAGTGAAACAGGCCGATAAACACATTTGCACTCTTCCGGACAGAAATGACCCATATTTCGTCTTCTGGGCCTACCTTTTAAGTAATCTTGAAATCAGTTCAGTAACGTTTTGTCCACCTTTAAGTAGATAGTATTATGTTGTCCATTAATTTCAATCAAACAGCTTAGAAAGATACTCCCCTTCATTATAAGGCTTTCATCCATGGCAAGACAGATAGAGGAATAGTTTGCAATACGATTTGAAAAATGTTTCTCGGTCTCCACTTTTTGGCCAGGCTGGCTGGTTTTTAATAGGTTTCAGAAGTCATTTCTGCTTGCCTGCCAATGTTTGCAGCCGATTGTCATCCAAATTATATTCAGTATGCTCGTCTTTATCTGCAGAAGAAAAATGCTTTAAAATATGATTCGGAAATACATCAGACCTTCGGGGTTGGGTTTCGGGTAATCCGCCACAGCCGCCAATACCGGACTGACCTTGCTTCTCGTCATCAAACAAGCAATAACCCGGTCACTTAAAATCCAAGAGGAACTAATCCCAGGAAGTGGAATATCGGAACACCAATGAACTATTATGACCTTTTCTTCCAGAGTCATTCACTTACATGCAGAGGTGTATCTCCAGGTTGAAAACAGATTGACAACAGGAGTTATCTGCCTCTGGAGAGCAGAGATAATCTCGGTACAGCTACAGAAACACTAGTTACACAGCGTTTTCACCTGATGAATCATTACCCAATTTTATCAAAGAGAAAATTGCAAACAAGGTCGTCAAAGTTCGTGGGGCTTTCGGAATCAGAAGACGTTGTACGTAAGGACAAGCAATAGGTTTTCTTCTACTCTTACAAAAGGAGTTTAAACCTTGAGACCTTAGAATAAGGAAAGAATGTGTTTTTGACGATCGTAGCATTGACTAAGCACTCTTATTTCAGAGGTTTCTGGTAGCTTCACTGGGCTTCATGGGCAATCTTCTGCTAGATGGTGTCCTGTCCTATGAACGTTGTCTTCAGATGATGTGTTTGTTCGAAGGAGTATCTTGCATCAACCAGACAACCTGGAATTGACAAAAGCTGGTCAAATGATAAAACCTCATCAGCCAATTCTGCGGCAAATACGGTTCCACTTACAGAACAGTATGTACCAGATAGATTTGTTTACTGCTCAAAACAAACGGAGTGAAGCACCTACAGCTCGATCGCAGACGATTACGTTTCATTCGCTACCAAATGTTATGGGCCAGCGACTTTTGTGTTTGATAGTTATGAGTTTGGACCAAGCACAAAGGACTGTATTCTTTAGCCCCAAAGGTGAACGTTACCGAGGTAAAAAAAAATATTTAGGAAAAAGGACTTTTGTCGAGTCTGACCAACAGCCAGGCACCGATCCAGCTTATTATGGAGCGAATGGAATAGAATGGCTCTGATTTAATTTAAGCTGAAGGAGATGCAGACCTTTAGATCGTACATGCAGCCATCGAAATGTCAGTCTTTAAACTGACCACTTCTATTGGAGAAAGCAGCATTCTCTCTACCAAAACAAAGTCGGAGTGTCATGGCAACTGATGATTAAAAAATTCTGACAGCATTGCTCAATGGCCAACAGGACGTCCTGGTATCCATCATATACAATATGTTCTATTATAACATTGCGTGAACTTAAATGTTCTTTATGCAAGATCAAGTCCTACCAACTCCAGATTAAACATCACTGCTAACCTTTTCATATGAAAGGGTGACTGCCTTTAAGCACCTAATGTAAATAAAAAACGACTTAAAAATCAGAAACGGTCATTAAAGTATCTGTAAAATTTCCCATTCACTAACTTTGCCTAACGTTCATTATATATGCAATTATTTTGGGGTGCAGTAAGTGTAATAATACGGCTTTTTTGTTTTCATTTCAAAATAAAACAAAGCCATTTGTTGCCTACAAAAACCCTGGAACTACTGAATACACTTCAGCATTCACCAATGATCCTAAGAATCAAATAAATGTTTACGCAGCTCACTCGAACTCGGTGAATGGAGAAATATTTACAAAGGTTGCTTAAGGAGCAAAGCTAATCCTTATTTACCCTTTTCTTCCTTACCTGTTTTTCATCTGTGCGTAGGACGTTGTCTCAGTCAGTTGTCGCTCGGCTGCATAGTTTTTGCTATTATTCATAGACAAGTTTTTTGCAACAATTCTCCCGCAAATGTTCTTTTTCTGGTTGTTTTTGGTCAATCTCCGTACCTTATACCAAACGGTGTCCGTTGTGGGGTGAATTTGCTGCTGTTTTGTGTCCACGCCATGCTAATTTGCATCTCTTCAATATCAACTAAGGCTCTTACCGAGATACAACTGTCGTCACGTTTAAACGCTTTCAACCAACTTGAAGACAAAATTTGCTGCTCTGACAAACTGGCATTTTCAGAAATCGCGGTTAAAAAAAAGTGATCTGAAGAAAGTAGAACCAGAGAAAACAGTTAATTGTACGTCGAATCCATGTTTTTCATAATAAGTGAGTACCGTAGATGACCTGAACAGAACCTTCACGTAACCAAGCACAATAAACCTTAAAATATTTCCAAAGCTAGATTATAAGTAAACGGCTACTTTTCCTGATTTTATTGACAACTTCATGTAAACAACTATCAAGTTAAATCCAACACAACAAAACGTGAAATACGCAAGTGCATTACTGCGTACATATATATCTCACAGGAGAAAAGAGACACAGCCTATAATAATAGCTTCATACTGCTTTACAATAATTAGTGGGGGTTAATCTTGTCATCAAAACTCCCTTGCTTAAAGGTTTGGCATACTATCTTTTTTTAGTACTGAAATCCATTAAATCTTTAGGCAGTCACATGTCAGATGTCCAGGAAAACTGTTGACCAAAACCATGTGTTTACCTATCATCTTCCGAGATTATCACCTCCCACGAAATATTCCATAGCTGACGTAAAACTGACCGTATATTTTTATCATCGATGGCAGTCCGCATAAAAATGTCTCGTACAATCTTCAGAGGCACTCCAATTTTTGCATAATAAATTGCATTAATCGTGTGTCAGTCATCGACACCAACGGTAATGAAGGAGGGTTTTTGACTTTTGATTGACCTTTGGTCTGTTTATGACACTGCAAAATGAATTTGTCAGTTTCTTAACTCATTAATCGCATCTATGACTCATTCTTCAAAAACAGTATTGATTATACAACCACTCTTCAGCTTCCCATTTCTAAACGTTTTATAAAAGAAAAGACATTCGGTTACTGTCTCTTTGCAGCATAGCTTTCTGTGTAAGTAATTAAACTGTGAAAATCGTATGTGCAAATTCAAACTGCAAAATCACATGGTTCATGAGTAACAGTTTTCAATGTTTGTCCATGCAAGATGAAGAAGTCTCGGGTTTTGTTGGAGCTACTAATAAAGGCGAAGGGCGGGAACCCCCAAGGGTAGGTCGAAGAAAATTTGCAATACTCAATAATGAAACTAATCTATTTTTATTGGACGTCTGGTCATTTCTTCTAGCTACTATTGAATTTTACTTCATTTTTTTATTAGAATCACAGCTTACCTAAAAAGAGAGCACAAAACCCATAGGGATTGGCTTATCATCTAATCATATGATTACTAAATATATGTTGTAACTGATTCAATTTAATACAAACAAGAGTGAACGGCAATGCTTTAAGTATGCATTCAAAATGGCGTTAATATTTAGTCCAGATCCTGCTCTAAAAAATTCAGAAAATATGAGGCAAAGCAAAATCAGTACACTAAGCATAGGACAAACACCCAGAAAAATCGCAGAAGTTATACTCCAGGTGTAATTTTTCCGTTTTTGCGGTTCATTAAGGCGATGTGCCACTTCGGTGTTAAGGATCAAATGTTAATTGATATTTTCTTCATACTATGTACATTATTTTGCAAATTAATTTTATTCCTTTCAAATCTCTGAAAACGTACATTAACTTAATATGTCAATTTAAAACAAGAATTAATTGGGTAAAGTACTAACGGTATGGTATTGAGGCTCGAACTACAAATCTTGTGAATGGCAACTGATGCCATACCACATGGCAACTACTGCAATTGATAACTACCAGCAAGCATGTAAATACAAAATAGTCTATATGCATATGGTAATCTATCTTGCACACTATATTAACTTCTATAATCATGATGAATAGATTTAATTAACTATCTCTTAACAAAACATAATACTGTACTCAAGTAAAATTTTAAATCCTTGAGGCACTATAATTAGCACTCTAGTATTATTTTTACAAAAACCAGAGCCATTCACCCAGATTTAATACGATTAAATAACCAGTCATGTGGTCATAGGCCAACAGACTTTTGTAGCTATAAAGAACTGCCCACTTTTACAAGCAAGCGAGTTAATAACGTGTGTATCTAAGTGTGCTGTGAATGTGAGCCACTACCTTGTTTCTTAAACGTCACACACTACTAACAGTTAAAGCTATGTAGCATAACACAAAAAACATGATGCCCCAGCAAAATGCCTATAATCCTTCACTACATCAAACATACTTTCTAAGAATTATCTACAGATCAGTAAAATCGACTTAATCCAATATCCGTTAATTCGAATTCACTCGATCAAACTGCCATTCATTAAAAATTTTGAACATTGTGGTTGCAAGTGAACCAAACACAAGAAAGAATGTAGATTTTTTGCAAACATTAATAAAAGCACTTCAATAAATAAACTGTTCATGGTCGTTATTAAAAAAATACGCCACGCACTAAAAGTCCCCTGATTATTAAAACTGATGGTTCTTTCTGTAGACTCTTTGGTAAATTATTGCAAGTTCTGCCTCCGGAAAATGCAAGCACTTCAAAGATAGCTTGATTTTTAGTGCCCAGTCTCTTTAACAAAAAACCCCTGTGACATCTCTATTATTCTATTATTATTATNCTACCATTCATTAAAAATTTTGAACATTGTGGTTGCAAGTGAACCAAACACAAGAAAGAATGTAGATTTTTTGCAAACATTAATAAAAGCACTTCAATAAATAAACTGTTCATGGTCGTTATTAAAGAAATACGCCACGCACTAAAAGTCCCCTGATTATTAAAACTGATGGTTCTTTCTGTAGACTCTTTGGTAAATTATTGCAAGTTCTGCCTCCGGAAAATGCAAGCACTTCAAAGATAGCTTGATTTTTAGTGCCCAGTCTCTTTAACAAAAAACCCCTGTGACATCTCTATTATTCTATTATTATTATTATTATTATTCTCCTCTTTCGAGAAATTTTTTTATCTAGTTCGAATTAACGGATAGGGACTTTAAATGTCAAACAGAATGACCAGCATTTCATTATCCTCTCTACGTCGAATAGCACTGCAACACCAATCCATGTACATAGTACATAATGTCCCCCCATTATCTGAAAGGTCTTAAAACACACAGTAAAACACCTGGAGACAAAGAAAATGAAATTGCTGATACCGAAACTAACAAATTCTGAAAAACAATAGGGAGGAGGGAATGTGCTTACCTTTTGCTGAATTAGGAGTAAAATTAGGGCAAATATTCACATAGATAAGACAGTAAGACTATTATAAATACACAGGAGACCATCATAGTTGATGATACCCTTCCACTAAATTAAATTAAATTAAATTAGTGGCGCGGCCTCTGTATGTTGCACAAATATGTGGTATTCATGTTTTTCCTGGCAATAATAGGAAAAACAGAAGGGCAAAAACGTAAGCGAAGGATTCTTTGCAGCTCAGTGAAAAGAATCGAGGAAAGGGGCATCAAAACCACTGAGAGCTGCTTGAGACAACAATAAATAGGGGATAGTAAATAATAACGCATCAAAGGACAGTCTCTTATTTTTAAGGTTGTAACTTCATTTGTAATTATTCTGTCACCCTAACGTAGGATTAGCCAAATTAGTTTACTATTGGTTAAACTACTTAACGTATCTGTTGTATCAACAGTTGTTGAATCATACAAACTCTATGGCTTCGTGGATGTCATCATTTTCTTTTAAAAATCGCATATTTGATGTAGAGAAGACCAACATTGCTGTATGTACTTGAAACTGGAAACAGCAGAGCTGCGGATGCTTCGGTGGTCACTTGGGGTTACGCGATTGGATAGGATCCAAAATGAATACATCCGGGGTACAGCCCATGTCAGGAGCCTGGGAGACAAGCAAAGAGAAGCAAGGCTCAGGTGGCTTGGACATGTTATCAGGAGGAAGGTAGATTATATTGGAAGGAGAATGCGGGATTTGAGTGTAGCAGAGTGTAAAGCCTAAGAGAAGATACAAGGATTTGATAGCAGAGGGCACGAAAGCAGTAGAAGTACGGAAATAGGATGCAGCAGACGTGGGAAATGGAGGAGATTGACCCGATGTGGCACTCACCAACGGGATGAACCAAAAGTTAAATATATATATATATATATACCCCCTGTCGTTATCAAGGACGTTTCCAGTGAAAAGGGCTTTGTGTACCTAAAATACGTAACTAATATACTGACTAATCCAATTTTCTGATAAATTTTTTTAAAATTTCAACATCACTGACAGAATGAAACTACCAACAAAGAAGACAACAACAAATCCAGTTCCGTCTGGCTTCCTACGAAATGTGCTTCCGAAACATAACTATCAAACATACAATATTTCTTTCGCAATATATTACTTAATCTGTGTTGCGTAAATCAAGAATATTAAAAGGACATTCATATTTTACTTAGTATTTACTTCATGGCGAATTAAAGCAATAGATAATAACCAACTGGTAAGGCACCAAAGGAACTGACGAGATAATATTCAACTCTGGACCTACGTGGCCTTCACGTCGGCACTTTACTATCGAGACACCTTTATAAACCAGTGGTAAACCAGTACTACTCTTACAGTTAAAAAAGTGACCTCATGTAGAAAACTGAGTAAAATGTACAAAACTCTGTTACATTTCCTGACAAATTTTTATCTGGCCATGAAAATTAAGTTTCACTAATGAATAGCGCAAGCTACATTCATTTTTGTTTAATAAACGAATCAGCCAAAATAAGACCAATTTAGGAGTAAAGGGTTTTTGGTAGGAAATCATGTGTTTTGGAATTGTTATTTAAAGACAAAAATAATCAAAGCTGTGAATTGTGTAGGGGCTGTTTGTGACCTGGCGTGCCAAACGATGCCAATAGCTTAATCTTACTTTTGTACCATGCTATAGATAACTTTGTCCTTACAGGAAAGAAAATCGTGTTGAAAATCAAAATACTTTTCAGTAGCTCTGCAACGAGGTAACTCTAATTCTAATAAAAAAATGGAAATTTCCGCCCAGGAGGCCTGGAATTCAAAGCCAAATAAAAGCTTTTTAAAAGTACTAATCCTTTTTGAATTCAAATACTCCCATTCATCAATAACAGGGAGGTTAACTATCCTCCAGAGAGGTTTTGCGTTATATCAAAACGCAATCTCTTGTGCTCTTCGGTGAGAAAACAAGACGTATACGGCATTAAAGTTTTTAAAAACTCTACCATTATTTGTTACAATAATTTTTTGTCTCCTATACTTTGGTTTCTGCAGTGGCTGTTATAATGGTTTTGCCTTCATGTATCATTATTCTGGAGGAGATCGGTGTACCGTATACCATGGACTGGCAGTAGTGTGTAGGAAGGTGTTACGCACATAACAATTTTTCTCCTTTCTTTCCTCCGCATGCCTGCTTCCACTTGCCCTCTTCCTTGCCAACTTGGTCTTTCATAGGCGATACTTGTGCCATTCTTCTTATTTTATTTCCACAAGAAAACAGAACAAGTTCAGTGACTTTAGCGATTCCTGTCAATCTGCACACAACAATCACAGTTTCTTATTCCGTTTTACAATAAATGTACTGGAGATCATCATACAACCCTTGCTCTTCATTATCAACGATGTCGTTACACGTAACTGATCTTATCCTTTCCATCCGAGGTACACGTCCGATAAGCCGGTCATCATGATGGGAAAGGCAAAATTTAATTTGTGAAGCAGTTGGTCGTTTTGATTCCTCGGGATGCCTGTGTAAATCCAATGAAAGGAAAAGTTAAGTTCTTTAATAACTTTAATAGCAATATTATCTAGTTTTTTTTATAACTTTTTCATTACACTTTTATATAAATTCTACAACGTGAGTGACATATTTTCCTCAAACTTTTCCGGATCTTTAAACCGAATTCACTCTGTCAACACGACGAAAAGCCGAGTTAAAATAAAAGACACCTATACCCCTCTGCATCAAAGTAACTATGCAGCATATATATTAGCATCATTTATATAAGCATCAACTTCATAATCACCAACTATCTAGTGAAAAAGACGAACATTTTCATGATATGACTGTAATATCACCCCTTCAAAGTCAACGCAATCGATATACAACAAAGACGCCAGAAGAAATAAAAAAATTGCGGAATGACATTGAGTTTAGGGAGTGCTTTTTCCCTGACAAATATGAAAAACTGTGAACCGAAAATTGGCACGCATCTCCTCAAGTTTGGGAAGGTGTGGGACTTCTCATAACTGCATTCATGACATTGTACCTTGTTGACTCGGCGCTGTCTGACAGTTTTTTATGAAGCAACGTAATCGTTTGAGAAAAACCAAGCAAGGGAATCTCAGGCCATTACTGACTGGTATAGAACCCCAGATCGGGTAGGACTTTTGATAGCATTACAAAAATTTGCTGTTGACGGATTTTCTCTGTAATTATATTTGATGAATTGTGTCTGTTGCTGAATAAAACAGTATATATATATATATATATATTCCAGTAATTGATTTCCAAATTTCCAAAATCATATTTGCAAAACATTTCTGCAATTTCAAACATTTTAAAAATCATAATATATACTACTGAAAATGAGGAATTAAGGTGGAGGTGATGGTGGTGGTGGGGTCGCTCAACCACAAAGCTGTGAAAGAGGTGGCTCCAGAGAGTTGAAAACCACTGCTTCAAAGCATATCAAGACTTAGGTTGACTTGGTAAATGCGATGTTACCAGTGAAAAGGTGCATCCTGAACCGTATTGCATTTTCTTATCTCGAAGTATAAATACCACTAACACGTAATGGGTAAAAGGTAAAAAGAGTTCTACTTACCAGCAGTCAATCATCAGGTGATATACTACTCTTGGGCAATTCAGTGGTGGTGGTAAACGGAATCCCTGGTCAACCTTATCCATCACCTATATTTAAAGGCAAGAATACCAATATTACATTTATCTAAAACTTTGCAAACAAAGGACGTAGGAAACCCCTGTGATGACATGCGGACAGTGTATCTAAGAAAACAAAAACTTTTTTTCTACAATTTGGTTCCAAATTTTTGGGTTAATGGATCTAGAGACTAAAATGCATAAAAAAGCAAAATTTAATAAAGGTGCTGGAGAATTCCGCGTAAAAGTTAAGTTAACTCCATTGTGTTGCAAAGGGTACTACATAGCAGCAAACTGTATCTTCTCTGCTCTACCTCTTTTACCTTTTTCGTCTCTCTGCTTTTGTCCGTATTCTCTACCATCGTCTATTTCCCTCCTTCTGTCCTTCTTTCTGAAGGCTTGTTTGTGTTTGTTTGCCCTTCTTAATCATTCCATTTCTTCCTCCGCTCTATTTCCACTTTCTTTCAAACACTCGCTCTTTCTTCCTAAAGTCCACCGTGCCCATAATACCGTGAAGAAAACTCTAACACTAAGTGCTCAGTAAAAACCAGTACCCAACACATTCTTCCAAACACAATCACGTTGCAGCAGTTTCTTTGGCGAAATCACGAAAATAAAAGAGCTTGAGAAACAAATACTCTCTGTCTTGGGACTTCCGAGGAGAGAAAGACCAAGAAATGGTTTTTTGAATCAAATGTGTAAAATATCAAACAACACAAATTCGCAACTTCAAAACACCTCAAAAGGCAGGGGCTTTTACCGACGCACGACCAGTTAGAACCTGATAAACTACAACGAATAAAAAGAAAAGAATGAAAAGAAGAAGAAGATAAACAACAAGAAGAAGATGAACAAAGGAATGGGCCTACTACGTGATAAGCAACTCAATTTCGATGCTCCTTTAACATTTCACTTCTTACCTCCGTAACTTTGTACTTAACTTCTTTGTGCACTAAATGTTATAATGACCTGGTCTCAAATTAAGAAGAATTTTTCAACAAGATTCCTATAAGAAATCCCAAACGAATGCTACATATGAGAAAATCTCTCTTGATGTAGGTAAGGAAATTTAACCCCAAATGCTTTGTTTTACTGACATTTTTTTCCATTTTGCCGATTTTGCTGATAGGTATAGGTTTATGTATAATGTACTTAGTTTTCTACTACCTGCGCCTTAATAGGCTAATAGTCCTTTTGCCTATAATAAAGAACAGCTTATAAAGCTATCCGTGTATGCCTTTTTTCTACCATTATTTTGGCACTCTCTTATTGGTTTCTTTAGCTACTTCAATATCTTTTCTAAACGACTGGGATTAAAAAAATCTCTCTTTATCAAACCAGAAATGCATTTTCATCTGGATGATAAACAAAAACCTTATTAATTAAAAACTCATCCGTGAAACATTCTCAGCGCACCACTTATTTAAAGGCGCTGAAAATCCAAATATTCAAAATCAAATTTCAGAAATTATTCGTGAAAATATGACTCAGCAATTTTTCTACAAGTGGCTTTTATACCAATTAAACCTTAAAATTTAAAATTTTCGTATAAAAATCCTTACCGTCTTGTTATCCCATTCTAAGTATGGTTTGATTCCTAACGACCAGATTTCATATAAAGTTATTCCGAAGCTCCAAGTGTCGCTTGCACTTGAGTATCGTTTGTAGTTGATTGCCTGTAATACAGAAAGAATTTTATTAGGGCTCAAAGAGACTTGCAGTGTCATGGATCTTTGCAAAATCAGCCCTCCCGTTGCCTTTACTCATCCTATAGCTTTTGGTCATTTCAATTACCCAACACCAAAATCAATATCGAATATACACACCTAGAAAAAGTACAAGAGAAACCGCTGACTGAAAGTTGTGACGTTATATTGTGACTACAAATATTGACTTAAAATATGAGGCCTTAGAGCAGTGCCAATAGTACAACCCACAAAAATTGATACAGTAATATAATGGAAATCATAAAAATGCCTAAAGATTACTTTCTTAATTAAAATAATGTATGTAAACATAGCAATTTAATAACAATTTTACAATAAGTACAAAGTGAAGCTGAGATTATATCCACAGTTTATTGTGCGGTACCCCTAAAAATTTGCTTCCTACAAATTCCGTGGCGCTGAAAGTGTGTTTTGATATATACATACAAGGAGCGCTCCTCAAGGCGTTTGTTTCTTCCCCCTAAAATACCAACTAAAGTCGTCTAGAAATATGCAACCCCGCAAAAAGTCTTCCATTGAAATTACGCTGTTGACATTTTCTTCCAAATTTTGCATGCAATTTCTTTTCAAAAACGTCACTAGATTTACAAGAAAATTGTGAAAAATTTCATGTTCAAGCACCATTGCTATTAAAAAACAGAAAGAAAATTAAACGTTTGAACTAAATAACGTGACTTGTGTAGCTAGAAAGCTATTCTTCTGATTAAATTAATACCAAGTTTTACGTTTACAAAACGGAATTAAATTTATTCCTACAGCAGACCGTAATCTACAGACTTCAAGTAAAGGGTGTTGAGTGCGTACATTTATATCAATACGTGTTATCAAAAACCCTTAAGTTCTAAACGAACCGGACAAAAGAGCATGCAAAAAGCCTTTTATGTTCAAAATAGCAATCGAGGCAGGTTACATTGTTAGATATAAAAAAGATATCAAGGGTTATTTTTTATGGTGCATTTTTATTAATAAACGAAGACTTGTACACTATGTAAAAGTAATGAATGTTACTTGTCAACAAAGGCCTGGAGCCTTCTTGCCGGCCTAAAAAATGACGTTATATAATGATTATTTACATAATGAAATTAGTTTCTTTGAAGTCAAGCAATCTACTATAGGTCCACACAATGAAAAAAGCCACCACCAATAGTCCAATATTGAAAATGTTCTTCATTTCAGGAAACACCAAGTCAGTGTCCCAAATTTCAGGTCCAGCGCCTTAACCAGTGATTTCAATCGGTGATAACAGTATCATACTACCCAATAAATACATTGCTTTTAGTTCAACTTATAATGTAAAAGCTGCACATACTAACCTCTGGTGCCGTCCATCGCACTGGTATTACTCCTCCTCCTGATTCGTAATATTCACAACCAATCAAATCTCGAGCCAATCCAAAATCACCAATCTAAAAATTAAAGGTGGATTAACTCCGTCAATTAAATGTTATTATCTGTGAGCAAAAATCCACTCTGATATGGAAAAAGGATTAGAATTAAAAAGACCAACGAAAACGTTCTATCAAGCTTTGATACACTGCACCTGACCATTTTCTTCCAATTCGGATCTTCTTAGCTTAATAAATGAGTATACATAATACTTTAGACCCACCAAAATACCTACTACTATTACTACTANTACTACTACTACTACTACTATTACTACTACTATTACTAATACTAGTAGTAGTACTACTACTATTACTACTATTACTACTACTACTACTACTATTACTACTATTACTATTACTACTACTATTACTACTACTACTACTACTATTACTACTACTACTACTACTACTATTACTACTACTACTACTTCTGTTGCTGCTACTACTACATATTTTTCAACTATCTACTTATTTATCTTTACTTTATTATCTATTTAAAGTCTTGAAACACGTTTGAGCACTTCTCTTAATTAAAATGAAAAAATGTACTTACTGATTTCATCCCAATTAAAAAAAGGAAGAGACAATATTAATTACGGGGCATAAAAAGCCTGACATATAAATCAACAAGGATTCTTATGTGTACAAACAGGAGAATAAAGAAGAAAGGTGTAGACTTTATCGGGCAAAATGACCAAACCAATAGACTAGTTGAGCGTATTTGATGTTGCAGATCTGTAGATTGGATTTAAAAGCCGATTGGTCAATTACTATTTAGTTGTCCCAATAGTAGTGGTTAGTACATAGGAAACGTTAATTAGATCAATTAGTTATCAACCGGTGCTAATAGCAGTGACACAATTAATAACGAAGCACATAAAAAGTATAATTCAAAACTTGAAAAAAAATTAAAAGTGGAAAAAATACTTCGTAATTATATAGAATTTATGTCGATGATTTAAATACTTCACCGGGGATAATTTTGCTTCGCTGAACAGGCTTCTAGTACTTAGCAAGAAGAGTTTGACACAGATCCGTTTGCTGTTTCTAGTCACTTCCTTGTTGTCTACTATTTCTGCTAATCATTACAGCAGGTGCATAGACAACCGACTTCGATGATGAAAACTCCTACGGTTTCATTATCATAAAATCGCTTAGCAACTCTCTATTTTTTAACTATGCGTAGGTGGGAGGATTCGTCTTTTACGGCTGTTACGCAGTTTAGTTTTCGGTCTACTGTGATCAGTAAATCAACAATTATTCAACAATGATACGCCCTCGGATAACCTTCATACACAGCACTTACAGCTAAACTCTTTATATTTGACCAGGTCAAACATGTTTCAGAATATGCTATCCATGGGACGGTAAAAGCATCTATTATATCAACTTGGCTTTACTTTTTTCCTTTTGTTTTCACGAGTAGATTTTCCGCAGTGACAAGGATATTATTACAATGAAAAATGAAAAATGTTGTAAAACAAATCCAGAGAAAGAGCTTGCATTTTTTTTCTTTAAAAAAGTCCACATACAAGCCGAAAAAACCCTTTTTTATCACTCAAACTACTTTTCTTTCATATTTGACTTCGATCAAAATAAAGCCGAAGCCAAAATTTGTTGCGAAAACCGATTTGTAGTTCTGAAGAGACTAACAGGTTGGAAGCGAAAGAATGTTAAGGAATTCTGTTGTTATTTCAAAAATGCAAGAAGTTTCAAAAACAAATTATTGAAACGCAGTCCCATAGATTCGTTATTACAAAAAATCTAGAGTTCTTCGATCCATCTAATGAAACCATATCAATGCTCTAATATACTACAGCGGATTCTATTAATTCTCATCACTTCTGAGTCTCTCAAACACATTTCACACTTATACCGGTGGTGTACAGTCAGTCGGATCCTGTCCATGACCACCGACACAAAGATATTATTTCCAATGTTCAATTATACCCAACCCAATCTATAAGTCAATCATGGGGCAGAATTGTGACTACTAAATATTTTATTCGCACCCATACTTTGCTACAAACCTCAACGGTAACAAATCAAATTGATAAGAATCGGTATAACGTTTGAGATCATAAAGGTATCCACACAATGGTGTATAAAATTAAACATTTACATCAAAGGAAGAGTCATTTTGGAATTGGTTATCTTCATCTTTGTCGATCAGGTAAGCTTTAGGTTAGACTATCCTTTTATTTCGTTTCCCTGCAGTCCTCTCCAAAAAGGTGTTTGTTATCTGCACTTACTTCTCTGAATGAGGTGGTGGCGGTAGCGTTACTGTTCGGCTCCACGGACGGAGCGTCCAGGAACCGCAGATACCTGTGGGTCACCATCATTCACAGGAAGGCTGGTATTTTTGTTAAAACTGTGAATCAAAAACCTTTGAGAGCAAAAAACCCTGGTCCGTTAAAACAAATCTGACCTTATATTAAATATTCCTTTTAAGGATTAGATTAGTGACGTGCTTTAGTCACTGTCCAATGTTTTTATTAGTAAGAAAAAATGAAAAAGTATGATGCAATACTATGCAAGACGATACTTTTTGCCAACCCTTATCAACTTTTAGCAGTCTGCATACGAAATGTTCATTTATAATAAATTATATATATGTGTATATATATATATATATAATAACTTCTGAATGTTCTATACTAATATAATAAGGAATGCAACTTGCAAGTGCAACATTACTTTGCATCAGAAACAACAAGTGTAAGGGAACCAGGTTAGGACGTTCAAATTTGCTACAATATTGAGCAATGCTGTGGTAACGAGGTACCAATTCTCAACTACGCCAAATTTCTATATATACATTATACGGGTACTGTTCGCAGTCTAAAAAAGAAACACAAGAGAGCTTTAGTGAAGTTTTATACCTGTTTCGTCACATATTAAATAAAACGTCAATTAAATTCCTTTCCGCAAAAGATTCTGTTCTGGAAATGTGGTTATTTAGTGGCAATTGTACTTTTCTTGTAAATTTTGAGTTTGAAATGCAAATGATTTTTCACAGTTCTTTACAAATTACAGAGTACTTTAATCTGCCATCGCATGTTTTTCACATTGGTTCAATCAAAGTTGTACTGATAAATATTCTATGTACATTACATCACGAAGTTTTACAATATTTTCGTGATTTCATGCAGAATGAGGTAATCATGAACTATCGATGTCATTTGGGTTTTTTAACTTTACAATTGGCTTTAATACCCAAGATTAAGAACAAATTTGTTACTGAATGTATTTTTTACCTACATTAGATTAGTTTAGGAATTGCAATTCTGGGCATTCAATTATTTCTGATCTGTACAACCGTGTAACCGCATAAAATAATTAACGTCTCGGGCCCTTTCAAAAAACACAGCAACTTAATTGTACTAATAAACATCTCAATACAGCTTAAATGGTTATTTGTAATGAAAGATAAACACTGTTGGGCCAGGTTAATTTACTGCAGAAAAATTTCACAGGAATAAAAACAACAATTTTCTTATTACCACAAAACCGTTGCAATAATCCACGGCATGTAAAGTAAAAGTACGCTCACAAATGAACGCTTTGATGTGGCTGTTGTGTTGCGTGGTGCAGATAGAAAAATAGCACCAGCAGATATCAATATATGGGTAGATGGTACAGTAAGTCGAGTGCAAGACGTTCAGTTTAGCAAATATCAAAGATCGAATTCGGTTTTTCAGCTTAACTGTTTTCTGTCTCGCACCAAATGCTGTCCGTCGGCCACCCAGGAGTTAATAGCGTTCATACAATTTTGCAACCCAATTTGATAAGGCTTGCTCGTTGGCATTTAGAGAAGGGCCAGGTTCGTAACATAGCTATTTGATGAATTGTCTAAAAAAGAAATGCGCCGTATTTTTGCATACATCATTAAAATATATGTATATTAAGTAACAAATACCAATAATGCTGAATCAACTTAAAACCTGCTGGCTTACCTTGCAAACAAGATTGGAATCAAGTAAAATATTTCTTGCCGCTAGGTCCTATAAAAAACGCCAAAAAACTTTATTGCACGTTTTGATAAATTTAATAACAAAATTACTAACTTTCAAAATTCTGAACTTCATCTAAAAGTACTAATTATTTTAATTAGCGCCACCGTGTACCAACCGCCCCATTATCAGGCAACTAAAGCACCAATTAGGGTTTCATTTCTTTTGAGTGACTTCCTATGGTGCACGGCAAACACACCTTAATAAACAAACTATAGTGTATTGATTGAAATGCACGTCCAGGTAAGTGCGGATAATTTTGGCCTGTGACTGTTTCTTGATCTAACAAAGTTTTATTGTTTTGTTTAGTATTTTCGGAGATCAAATTTCATTTCCTATATCGTGTTATGCAGCGTATATATACTTACACTCCATACATAACACAAAACTACGGCTCAAGAAAACAGGACCACAGTGAGATTTGACGTACAGATCTTTCGTTTTTGCTTCGTGATATTTCCAAATCGTCATTATTTTTATACCTAAACAGCTAAAAATATCGGCATTGGTGAACGTCTCATAATTTCTATCATCATTGTCATAATCACTAGCAACAGTTATCACTCTAATTAACGGTGATATAAAAATGATATCAATATTAGCATCTGTGCTGCACTTTGTGTAGTTTACAGTTCAAATATTCGGTGTTGTGCGGGGCAAATAAACTTACATGAAGAATTACATGCTCCGAAACTACTAAAAAAATTAATTATTTACATGTGATTTCGCAAAATCCGTCATCAAAATATTGAGAGGACCATTTGTAAACAAATATATATCTACGCTTCCAATTCTGATTGAAAACTCCAGCCTGAAAGACATTGGTATATTGTGATGGTATCACGTACAAGATTTGAAAACCAAAGATTTTAAGATCAGGTCTAACACTTACCCTATGAACGAATTTGAGAGAATGCAAGTAGCACATTCCAGCCGAAATTTCACGCGCCATACGTAGAAATAACCGATGCATCTCATAGTCAACTCCACCAAGATTTGCTTTTTCCCTGAAATATATAATTGGAGGACTCGATAATAAATAATGTGTTGCAGAACTATCGTAGTGAAACTATTCTTACACGGACCAGTAGAATTAGAAATCCGTCGCCGTCGCAGCAGGGGGAGCAGTAGTTGCTGTAGTATTAGTGGTAGAAACAGTCATAGTAGTATTAGTAGTATTAGTTATTGTTGTTATAGTACCATTAGTAGCAATAGAAATAGCAGTAACAGTAGCAGTAGAAGAAGTAATAGTAGTAGTAGTATATTTTATTTAGATGAATAAAAAAGCATCTCTTGGGTTTCTGTACAATGTGAAAAGTAACACATATTTTAGCAATGCTATCTTAATGCCTCTATGCATCTTCATGCTGAAACCTTATTTAAGACCCATAAAACATTAATTTTATACAAGGTAACGTAAATAGCGGGTAAATCCGTATAAAGACAGAGTTTCCGAGCAAACTGGATTTTCATAATATTTTCGCTGATTCTGCCGGTCAACAATTTGTTTCATTTTTCTTATTGCAATGAAAAATATACTTACAATTATACAAAACCAATACAAAATTTATCCTTTAAAATTTAAGGAAGGTTTTGCAAATCTTAACAGTTCCGCTCGTAACTATATTTTGCATTTTATTGATATGTTTTGCTGTTTCTTTCTTCTCCAAACAAAGTTCTTCCATTACTTCTTACAGGCATTTTGTGACATATCCATGTGCCCCGATGATGATTGGTAGCATTTTAAACCGACAGTCGGGGTACACTATCTGCATGTTTCTCAGTAGTGGTGCGTAGTTGTTTATTTTTTCGTCGATCTTGTTTCCTATGTTGATGTTAGTTGGGCAGCTGAATTCGACAACAGAGCAAGCATTCGTAGATTTGTCCCATATCACCATGTCAGGTTTGTTATGTGGTGCTTTTGTAATGGTTTTGACTGGTAGGTTCCACCAGTATTCGACGTCGTCTATTTTTAACACATACTCGGGATCTCATTTCTCACCGTAGTCGTGTTCGGGGTGGTTCATTCTGATGACTGCATTCAGCATGTACTTTGGAGGAGCATCATATCGGAGTGGTAGATAGTATCTTCCTGACATTTTCGGGCAACAATTGGTTATATGGGTTACGTCCTCAATGCTGATATGGCATAATCTACACTTGTTGTCATTGATTTGTTGGCATAGAAAGCTTTGACATAATTTATTTCTTGTTACCATTTACAAGTTCAAAACAATCCGTTTCCATCATGAAAACACGATTGAAAGAAAACAATGTAAAATAAATACACTAAAACCCATTAGAAAAACACTAAAACAAAGTCATATGTAGACTAAACACTTTAACTGATTTTCAAAGTTTCTTAAATTTAGCTTATAGTATCAACTCAATGTCAACAAACTTAACCCTTATCATTAAACTGTAAAAATGTTTTACAAATTTTAACAGTGCTGGATGCAGATATATTTCGCATTCATCTAGTATGCTAAAGAGTATCATGTTCGCTAAATCCGAGATGTTTCGTATGAGTTCTTAAATTTTTAAAAAGTATCCAACTGCACCTACTATAACTGGAATCATTTCAAACTTGCCGATTTCGAATTGGTGGACTATACATAAATAGCTTTTCTTTATTTTTGTTTTAAATGTTCGTATTTTCAGGGCAACTTACTTCAGTAAATGAGCAAAAATATTATCCTCTGCTCCATATATTAAGGTCTGTTTTGTTGTTGAAAACTTAAGTTGTTGTTTTGATGGTCAGGCATTACAAATGCTCTTTAAAGACAATTTTAACAACACATTCTCGATCATTCATGTTATTGTATTTGTCATGTAGCAGATTTTTGTTGATGATTGCCATAAGTAGGTACTTAGGTACCGCATCATGGCGTTCTGGTAAATAGCAACGAGCAGACATTCCTGTGCAAGAGCAGATGATATGGTTTGCATCTTCAACATTAATCTTACACAGCCGACAATTGTTGTTTATTGTTGGTCTTATTCCTGAGCCTAGTAGTCTCTTGTATGTCACGTATTTTGCAGGCATTTCTAGGTCACGTAATAGCTAAATATCTCCCAAACTGCGAGGTCCTTCAATTGCCTTTGGTTCTAGAATTGCTTAGAGTTGTGCCAATGTTTTCATCTTTTTGACGTTTGCGTTGGAAGTAGCCATGCAGAATCTTTTTTGTATAATTTCTTTTATGTTCTTCTAATTTTGTTTTGGTAAATTTTCTGCCAAGTGAATTTGGGTTCAAATCATTAATATCGCTCTCATCTTCATCAAGCAAGAGTTTTTGCCCTACCCTCAGAATCGTATTTGTTTCTACTTCTGGATATATGAAAGAAGATGTCGACGTAAAAAACCATTCTTCTTTCATACATAATTCTTGTCCTTCTGCTCATATGCAGACTTTCTACATCACTGTTAGGGTGAAAATTATTTGCCATGCTCAAAGATTTCCCAGTCTTGACATCAAGTCTGTCTATTTCTTCGATGGTACGGTTAATCACACCTTAGGAGGCAGGTACCGCAAAACTACTGTGTGCAATTATTTTGTTAAAATCAGATAATTCAGGTGACCAGATTTCTTTTACTCGTCCAAGGTATTCTTTAGTTACTTTTTGTTTGATTATTTGGCCATGATAAACAACGGTTTCGTCAATTCCTAGATATTTGTATTGGTCTCGGTCAGGTATTGTCTGGAAATTCCGATATATGGTATATGACAAGTGGTTCTGATGATACGATCTTTCCTTTTCTATTTTAATGTACACACATTTGCCTTTCACATATTTCAAATAAATATCTCTGGAAAAAGGTTGTAACGACACTGCTGTTTTTTAATTACTTTAATGTTTGTAGCTTCTTCTTCTCTAGGTGCCGTGTCCAGCCAGGACGTAGGCGATCGTGGTTGTCCATAGCTTTCTATCTCTGGTTCTTTTCAGCAATTCTTCTTTTGACACTAAATTTCTCTCGTTTTCTGGTCGTTGGAACGCTATTCATTTCCTTAAACTTTCCAAATATGCAATTCTCTTCCTGCCGCGACTCCTTTTACCTTCTATTTTCCCTGTGATAGTTAAGTTCTCCAGTCCTTGTTTCCTCATAATGTGTCCCAGGAACTGCATTTGTCTTTTCCTTATGCATTTCAACAAACTCTTTTCTCTTCCAACTTTTCTAAGAACTTCCTCGTTGGTGACATGGTCCGTCCAAGATATTCCGCACATTCATCTTAGAAACCACATTTCCGCTGCTTCCAATCTTCTTTCCATTTGAACTGAAATTATTCAGCACTCACTGCTATATGTAAGGGCAGAATTTACATAACAGTCTAGCACTTTAAGCTTAGTATCTATCGACAACTTCCGATCCCTTAACACCTTCCTTAGCTTCTGAAATGCATCCCTAGCCATCCCAATTCTTCTTTTAATTTAATCTTCACATTTCTCCTTTTCTGCAATAATACTTCCCAGGTAGCTAAACTTGCTGACTAGCTTAATTGTATTGTTTCAAATGTGTAACCTGCAATCTGGTCTCCTAGTTTTACTACTGACAACCAAGTACCCTGTTTTCTTGCAGTTGTTCGTTAAACCTTTCTTTAAACTTTCCTCTACTACTTTGTCAAACAGTTCCTGCAGCATACCCTCCGATTCAGAAATTAGTACTGTGTCATCAGTATAGCGTACGTTGTTCCCGTTATGACGTCCTATGATCAATCCTGGCAGACCTTCCAGCTCTCTTAGAATTACTTCTGAGTACAGGTTGAACAGGTGGGTAAAAATCGGGTGAAACAACACAACCTTGACGTACACCTCTACGAATCTCTGTGAACTCGCTCAACTCGTTGTCAACTCTCGTGCAGGCCGTTTGCTCCCAGTACAAATTTCTAAGCAGTCTTATGTCTTTCCCATTTATGTCCAGTCTTTCGAGTGTTTGTAATAGTTCCACGTGTTGTACTTTGTCAAATGCTTTCGTGTAATCAATAAAACACATATACATATCATGTTTGTAGCATTTAGTTATAAAACATAAACGAAAATTTTAAAAATATATTGTAACGTCCTATTTTATCTTAAAGCATCCCTGTGTTTGTCTTTAGTAGAAATGAGGATGGGTTATATGGCAAAAAAACCCCAAACGACCCAGTAATGCGGGGAATTTGTGTCCTTGATAAACCCTGAGGCATCTTAATTACTTGTGATATCATCGAATCATTTTGTCCCTTGTCCCAAGATGTAATTCTGTGTATCATGATTCTGTCATATTTTTAAGAGCAATAAAAAGGTGATTAGCTACTTTGACTAGTTTCAACGATTTCAGACGCCACCCATGTGGTATAGAAACAAAACCCTTGTCGTAATCTAACCGTAGAGTTATTAGGTTTCGATGCATTTTTTTCACTTCATTCAAAATGTTTTTGTATAAGTAGTTGTTCTGTTGTCCCTCAAACTTCTCTCTGTAATTTGAGACCAAATTTGTCCAAATGTTTTGTTGCGAGTACAAAAGTTTGCTTTTGACCCCAATGAGCTAGGTCTTTCTAAAATTTCAACCCTAACACGGTGCATTTAACTTGAAAAATTTGTCAAAGTTATCAATATTTGTCACAATTTTTCATTATAAGCAATAAAAAATGACCTCCAAAATATATCGTCTTGAAAGGAAGCGGCTCTCAGATTATGCTGGTAACCATGCATATCCTAATTACTGATAGCGTGCTCAAAATAAAACTTCTTGTGACACTATAAGAAAATGTTTCAATTTCCTAGGCCAACACCTTCAATTTACTTACAGTAGTAATAGTCGCACATGCGATCATAGCCCATGGGGAATTGACATTTTGTAGTTCCTTGATTTTAATTTGCACCATCTGGTCTGCGTCGTAAAAAGTCTCCTTTCAAATTTTGCATTACAACAAAATAAAAGCTGCGATGTAAAAAAACTCATCACGAGCCCTGTCTGATCGACACATTAATGTCAGGCGACAGTCAGTGATTGGTCTACTCCAAAAGGCTACGAAGGAGACTTCAAGTTAATGTCATAACACTATAGCTTTTAGTGATTTAACGTATCTCAAAATATAATAAGGATACATTGGAATTAGCTTATTTCCCATATTTTCAGGATTTCCTTTTCTATTTATTGGAGTTCCTAGCAATTTTTAATTTCGACAACAAATCTCACAAGCACCTAAAATCTATAATGATACTACGAATCTGGTACAGCTTGTTTTAATACATGTAACTATTTATGACGGAGGCAATTATCACGAATATTTTTTTGTTCACAGTGAAGATGGGATGAAATCAAATCAGAATTCAATGTGATATTACTCAGGTTCTTTAAAAAAGAACAAAAAATTACGAAGTCCGCTCTTTATTGTAAGTATAAAAAAGACGCTCGAAAAATAACATCTTTTATTCCATCTTTATTAACATGTGAATAAAAGTAGCATTTAATTATCCTGAATTGTTCTCAGTGAATGGGATTTTCATCAGTCAACAATAAAGTACAAGACATAAAACGTTTAAAGCAACCTCTATTTTTTGGGAGCATACACCGGATAAATCAATACCTTCATCCCTTAAAATGGCAGTATTTAGGTGCAGTAGATTATTTCATCAGCCTAACTAATACGCCAAATGACATTAACGATCTAATATCAAGCAAACTCATTTCTTTAATAACTGTGGAAAAAATTAACCTTACAGTTTAGGTCTGAAAGTTTTTACTGTATTGCAGCATTTCGTCGACTACACATGGCAAAGGAGCAGCTATGAATGTACTTTTACATGACCCGACCTTTTAACACTGGAAGCAAAGTTACAGTAAAATACTAATGTAGATTTTATCTCTACAACAAGCAGCTTGGTAAATAAAATAATGTCACTTCTTAATTCTAGCACCGGCCTCATTTTAGGTTCTACACATCACAACGGAACAGGTCTTCAAAATAATCCGCGTTATTCTTCAGGTAGCACCAGGCCAGAATGGTTCAAGATAGTGGTTGAAATATTGTTGGCGTTAGTGATTACAACCGTGAATGGCTTTTCTATTTTTCTTTTCCTAAAAAGGTCCATTTTGAAGTCAAGGGCAGGAAATCGCATTTTGTTAAGCCTTGCCTCTTCTGACTTTGTATTTGGAGCAAGTATCATAATTCACGTTGCTTACAGGTTCGTTGAAACATACCGACAAATGACTCGTACTGCAATGCTAGTGTATTCAATCTGTGCAAATATTACAGCCACTATTATTCAGATTTCCTCTGTACTTCACTTGTTAGTCATTGCTGGTGAGCGATACATATCGTTATTTTTTCCATTTGAACATCGCATTTATGTTACAATGACTGTGCTGCACCGTGTTCTGTTAGGAACTTGGTTCATTGCTATTTCCTATCCGCTAATTCAGTTATCATGGCTTTATCGTTTATTCAAGGGAAACCCAACAACTGACGATGCACATGTCATAAATATGGCTGAACCAATATTCTCTGGGATGACTACCATGCTTTTTTTAATCATCCCTGCGGCAGTTCTAGCAGCAGCCTACATCCGGATGGTCTTCCGTGTGCACAGGATCATCTCTGAGTCGAAAGAGATCAGTGGAACACGACAAGGCACACAGCCGCCAAACGGGAAGGAACAAAAGGCCGTGTATGTATTTGCAACGATGTATCTACTATTTACAGTACTTGCAATGCCATTTTTTGCTGTTCGGGTGCTGATTGATTTTGCAAACATCTTACGTATCAACCTAAGCCAGTTCCGCATGGATATTTTGGATTGCCTATATCTCATTCGCTGCTTGGTCAGCTTTATTAACCCACTTGTATACATCGGTTGCAAACCTGAAGTTCGCAAAGAAGTCAGAAAACTATTGCAAAGCCTTTCTGGTAAGCTTCAAAGTCAAGGAATGTCTGCTACAACTGACGCAGTAGCAGTAACACAAAATACAGGCATTACAGCTCCAAAAGAGGACAAACCTTCTGTCGGCCTTTTATCAGCTACTGCTCTGGAAGAATCCATCAAATCAATTGAGGCAATTCAGCTTTTACCAAGGGAGGTTTAGCGCTTGTTCATTTATGTTGAAAGCATAATATAAAACTGGTGCACAAATAAGAGCGTGAAAAATGCATTTTATTTTATCAAAGTGGGCATAATTACAATATGGTTTTCAGCAAAATAATTTTTTGTTAGCTAAAAATACTGATTTCTACCAAAAAATAAAAAATTATCATTTCCTGTCACATCATGTATATCATATCACACCATATCATATATCACATCACACCATATCATATCATATATCATTTCATATCATCATATTAGTTCTCTCAATGACTTAACTTTCTTTCTGCTATTTTCTTTCAAGATATGGTAGAGGTAACATAAATGTAGTAATGTAATGTAACTAACATAAACCTCTGTGTGTCGTCGCTTTGTAAATCTGGCCAAGAGCTAAATAGTCTGAATTCATGTTCATAATTGTGTTAACAATGAATCTGGCGCATTAATAATTGATGCCTACCTCGTTAACTCACTTCTTTCTTTCTTTCTTTCTCTCTCTCTCTCTCTCTATCTATCTATCTATCTATCTATCTATCTCTCTCTCTCTTCCTCTCACAGACACACACACCTTATCTCCTTCTACTCTCACGTACTTTCTCTTTTGTGTGATGTGTCTGTGCGTGCATTAATCTGTGTATGTGCGGTTAAAAACTAAATAGTAAATGTTGTTTTGCCCTTTATTACTGCAAATGTCCTATAGTAGGCAGTATTGCCTATTGAGCTAACAGCCAAATCAAAGTTTACTTCATATTTTCTAACATGCTCTTCTACGTCGCAGTTCCCACACACTGATGTGCTTTTGGGTAAGTGCGACTCCTGCGAACTGCGGTCAACCGAAATATACGAAATCGTAAACCAATGCACTAAAATATTAATCCTATTTATCTATCTAGTATCAATCACGTACAAAATCGAGGGCGATTTAAATATTGACGTACTTATTGTTACTGTGTTATAATTTCAAAAATACTGCTGTTGTGCACAGAAATAATAATAGCAAAAGCACTTCAAGCTGTTAATATTGATATTTGCACATTTTTTCTCACTACCAAGTCGTAACAAACACTGAAACCTTAATCCATATAGCAATGAGCATATATAGCACAATATATATATATATACTTAAAGAAAAACAATATAGCTTCAGTGCTTTAAGTAGTTAAACACGTAACTCTGTAATCAGCAACACCATAGCTTTAATGTGAATATTGTAGCACGCAAAACAGTCCTTTTACTAAAGGATATCAGTTCTATATTACTTGTGTCTGTATTAATATTATATGGAGCAGAAGACTATGTTTTACGCAATTTCAAAAAATTCTGTTATTGTAGTAAAGTAAAAAGCTAAGCCATTTATATCTGTGCTACTGCTAATTGCTCAGGTCAATATCAAAGCCAAGTATGATTCGTTTTATAATCATTTAATTAATGCGTGAACAGTGCACTAGACTTCAGAGTAATTTTTAAGCGGCGTTGATCATGTCTTACGCATGGTATTTTTTATCAAAGAAATCCTAATTTACAATATATATATAGTATATACTGACATCAAATTCCCAGGGCAGCCCGATATTATAACTATTATTGAATTTGATGGAAAACCAATGCAAAACGTGTACATGTAATAATTGATTCATATTCAGTTCACGGAGCTCTTAAACGGAATAAATACTAGTCAAAAAAGTAAAATTATATCGCTTCGGCTGATTCAGAAAAACATTGTTACTATTTTAATGGCCAAGTGAGGAATACTCTAAAACTACATATTTTCGAATACCTTTTCAAATGGAACAACCTCAATGACTAAGAAATACAATTGTTAAACAATATTACCGACCTTCCCTAAATCTAAGGAATTTTTGTCGTAAAGTGGTTGATTACAAATAACCTTTGGCAACTTTAAGTACTCAACTTAATGGCAAATTTAAAAAAATAAGAAACTTACACGCAACCACACAAACTAATTCCCTACAAAATGCGTGTCTGTAGAATTTTCGTAAAACCCTTTTTTGTAGATTCACAACGTCCATGCATGGAATTAAACATTTTTTCTCTTACACCGACACCTCACTCCTCTATTTAGCCCTCCCATTAAAACAAATTGATTAATTTTTNAAAAAATGATCTTCTCAACGGTGACAAGTTTTTTCCAAAACTCTTTAAGGGTACAGAAAAATATACTTAAAAGACGTTTGGTTTTTTTTTGCTAATTTGCTAAAACTGCCAGCCATAAGAATACCTCTTTTGCATTTCTTATGTCTAGGCAGAGCTAATCTCACAGGCAAGGAGGAGTAGAACTAGTTCTATTACTCTTACTCTTACTATCATTGTTACTGTTATTATTATTATTATCATTACTATTACTATTACTACTATTACTACTACTACGACTTCTGGTGTTACTACTACTACTACTACTACTACTACTACTACTACTACTACTACTACTACTACTACTACTACTACTAATTCTACTACTAATGCTACTACTACCATCACAACTATTACCACCACCACGACGTCCACTACTTTTGCTATTACAATCACTACTGCTATTACTATTACTACTACTGCTACCACTACAACTACTGCTACTACTTCTACTGCCACTACTTCTACTGCCACTACTTCTACTTCTACTACTACTACTACTACTACTACTACTACTACTATTACTACTACTACTACTACTACTACTACTACTACTACTACTACTACTACTACTACTACTACTATTATTGTTATTATCAGTAACACTTTTACTATCATTACTATCATTACTATTATTGTTGTTGCTTATAATAATTAATAATAAATATCAATTTACAAGGTAGCTTCTGAACCGTAGAAATATTTACACTGTTATTATGTAAATCAGTAATAACACAAAATAGATAAAATCAACAAAAAAAATTCTATTTCATATGTTGTTTTCCTTGGGAATGCGCTGAATAGCGAAGCACCCTGGAAACAGTAGGAGGCTCCGGTTGTTGTTTTTTGATATTCGTAATAAATCATTTTATACCGGAGTAAAACAGTATTTCCCTTTTTATCGCACAAAAGAAAATAAACAAAAAATTACAAGCGTTCTTGTTATTTCTACCTGAAGGTAGCGTACGTTTACAATCCTTAAACGCTTTATAAAACATTATATCACGAATTATTTGTTTTTCGTGCTGCGATAATGTGCTAAGAATACACAAGTGGGTGTACAAAAAATAGGAGGCAGAAAGCAGCGGAGAAAAAACCCGAGTAATAATTTCCCTTCGTCGAAAAGTTAACAAATTGGAAACTTGAAACGGACCAATTCTTATACCTTGGTTTCGTTTTTTTATATTACAGCTATCCTGCAGCTATTTAAAAAACAAAAGCGTCTATTTGAAAATAATGAATTACATGGTCAGCGCTAATTTAATGAGATTGGTTGAAATTTTTCTGTTGTGAACAGTGGTTATATAGTAAGGCATTAGCCTGCGGGAACCTGTTCAGAGTGTGTTGATGTCCCTGTATATAGTGAAATTAAAGTAATTTTCTACATTGGGCGAAGGACTGGTACAGAGAAAATTATTGATAAAGGTAACAAATTATGTAACCTTTGCCTTATCAAAGTAGGAACTCTGAGAGAAAATCAAAGCTTACGCCACGTCCCTTGTCTGTAGAGGGTAAAATTGATACTAAATTACAAATAACGTAAAGCAATGTAATGCATTCATTTCTTCCTTTAGCTTCATTCGATTATTTATTTTGGTAAAATGAGTAGCATCACTTTATACTGTAGTAAAACAAAATTCTTAATTTTGTTTCGTTTCCTTTCCACTAATGGTAAAAAGAAGCAATAGCGTGTCACAACTTTTTACCACGAGGTATTTTCAGATAGAGCATTCGCACTATTTTCTAGTCCAAAGCAAAAAATGTATGTCAGTTATCTCAGTTAAAATACAATAACATTCTTAATCTCTAAGACTTTTAATTTGCTCTTTACATTTTTCTCTACACTTTGCAACAGAATCAAAAAGAACAAAATAGAAAAGATAGCAGTAAAAATACAATTTAATCAAATCCAGTTTGCTATTCAAGTGCAATAAATGATGATACGCCATTTACCGTGTCATGAAATGTGATGATTGATGTTGTGAAGTTACCTCACTCACCACAGAGTAACTCAACTCATGAAAAGTTCATGTTAAGTACAAGCCTTCGATCAGTGAAAAACGACTACAACTACGTCCGCAAAACCTTGCATATTGTTCATCTGAATAAGATGAACAATATCGTTTTACCAAAATGGAATAATTGCAGTCATAAATCTGAATGAGACTGCTGGCTCTCAGACACGTGAGCTTTTTCAACTTAATAAAATGTAGGCTGCGAAATCGTCATATGTCTGCATACAAGGTGGCAGTAACATGTTTAAGTCATTTGCCATTTAGAAATGAAAAAATAGGTTGACATTTATAAAACTGTGGTAAAACCTGGCCAAACTGCAATGACAAAATAACGGAATTTTTGTTATTTTGATTTTGATTTCGGCAATAGCAATGAAAATAAAACGGGGGTTGGTTTGGGGGGATGTTTTACTTAAAATTCTTTGCTAGTGATTTTGTCTCACTAGTGAAGTGAGACAATTTACTAGTAAAGTGAATAAATGATATAACAAGTAAATCCATTCAATGTCTGAGGAAGATCAAAAACTCTTTTTGTTGTTTCTCTTTCTGTCACGTTTTACTTTATTGAATTTTATTATTGTAATTCTAAAAAAAATTGGATTTCGATGATGTCTGGTAGTTTGTTTTTTTCAGAGTGAAAAAATACCACCGGACCCAAAAAGTTCATTCTCCAGGACTGCGATTTTCCTCAACATCAACTCATTCTAGGGTGCTTACATATTATCTGATGAGATGCCCAACTTCAGCACTACGCAACAGGACAAGCAGGTACATTCATTCATAAACGTATTGTAGCCACAAGAATACGGCAGTAAAAGTAACCAAGAAATGGTAAAAATGTAAGGGACGGAGCCAGTTTAGTGTTATCCACAAGATTCTCAAATACCTGGGTCAAGCGTTGATTTTGCCGACTGTAGTGCCAGCCACTTCAAGCTCCGTACTATTCTCAAAAAGGAAAAATTATGTCCTGATTTAGGAGGTTTTCAAATAATTTTTTCTTTATTACTAAACGTTCATTTTAAGGTCTGCATTTCAAATTTTGTATCTTATTTATAAGTGATGATGATGATGACATTGCTGACGATGATGAAAAAAAAATTCAATGTACCGAAAAAATGATGCACCTGGAAATAATCGGCTGATATCTGAAAAATGCAACAAAGAAGACGTGATAGAATGCAAATCTCAGAAAGAGAGACGAAGCGTTCTTGCGCTATTACAAATTAAAGTAGAAGCCATATAAAAAAACTTGAAACTTTATCATTATGCTTCTCAAACATTAAAAATTTTAAAAGTATAACAACATTTTAAAATTGTATGGTATTCATACTTTTGACACCGCCGGTTTTACAATGTTTAATGTAAGATTGCACCACCAAACTAGCGTGCCTCTTTGACAATTTCCTCCTTGCTGTCGGTAAGCAAAATATTAGTCAACCAGGTCTCATGCATGTGGTGTTTGGCTTTGCATAGCCTTTTCTTAAAATGGAAATTCCTTGCTGATACGTAAAGATCTTACAATGATAGGCTCTTTACTCCAATAAAATGCCTAAAGTTGAAACTTCGCCGCTGGTTCCTTTCGTAATAATCAGTTTTATTAAAATTATATACAACGACCATGAGTACAATGTCAAAAAGTATTCCAATTAACTTACTTTTCAAGTTGCAAAATATAAAACTATTATCAAGCTTAAAGTCCGTACGTTTACATCTGATGGAAACACAACAACAATCTAAACAGTAAAAACTTCTGTTATTTACCAAAGGGTTAACACTCGCACGAAAAGATGTATTTTTAAATGTCTCAATGTAAGTTCCTGTTTCTGTTCATATTGGTAGCCCATACCGAACAGTAGACGGATAACGGGGTAATAAAAGTATGACATATTACAGGAAAGCAACTACACAAACGTTGCAGCAGGAAACAACAAAAGGGGCTACTGTTACGCCAGTGGTCTATAAAATTGTAATACTTCATGCAATATCTCCACTTATTGTTTTGTGTATGTTATGTTGTGTATGTATTTATGTAACGTATGTATGTATGTATGTATGTATGTATGTATGTATTAATGTGTGTTTTTATGTATGTTTGTATGCTTCTATGCAAATATATGTTGTCTCTCCACTAAAGATACGTATATAAGTACATACATATACATGTCTTTTCAGTCATAGCCCTCCAAAGGTGGGGCACTGTACACATTGTTTATGTATTTGTGTATCTTTAGCAGAGCGGTATCGTTTATTTCTTTGGGACTTTTTAAGACTTAAAGACTTTTGGTGGTCTTCTTTTTTGTTAGCAGTAGTGAGTAAACATTTCATGTCATGCGTCACGTGAAACACCAATCGTACTAAACTAATTCAAGCGAATAGTATACCAATTCGCACAAATCAATCTTTTTTTGTCCCCTTGTTCTCCAAGAAAAACTAGAAACGCCTCCGTTTACTTTGAACAAACTTTCTTTCACTGACGACTAAATTCTTCACATGAAATGACGATCAAGGGATTTTTCAAACAACTCACCTTGTCTTACGAAGTCTGTGTAGATACTTCTTCAGGTTTTTATTACTCATATATTCCAAAACAATCATAGGCTAAAAATGAAAGTACGAAAAAAGAAATCTCAAATCTTAAAACCTTAATGTCAATACTCCAAGCAAACATATCCGCCCTACAATATATTCGATTTGCTTTTTGTGTTGAACGCTGTGAAAGAAAATGAAATTTACCACGTACTCTTAGTGAAGAACATTTTGTAGAGAAATACAGAAAGAAATATGTAAAACGAAATAATAGCAAAAATATTGTCATATTGTGATTCGAGATTTTAAAACTCCGCCTGCTACAACGACAACAAAAACAACAACAACAACAACAACAACTACTACTACTACCAATTAAAAAAGTAATAACTGTTGCTACCACTCCTTTATTTTTATTATTATTATTATAATAATTATATATTGACAGCTATAATTTTAGCTATCAAGCTACTACTTGATACATTCTTTTTCTTATATATAGTAATGATGCTGACGAAGTTGGTATTGCCACTGGTATTCATGTTTACGAGGCATATTTTTTCATTTCAATGCCGTAAAATAATAGCTTATTTTGAACAATAACATATAGAAACATGATATGGAGAAAGTTAGTTAAAATCAGAAAAAAAATAATACAAAAATTGCTAATTAATATTTTTATAAAATGAAAATTCAAATAAAGGGGAAACATTGAGATTCTTATTGAGCCGAGTTCTATTTGCAAACGTTAATTAGGTGCTCATTACAGACTTGAGTCGTACAAACTGGCTTAGACGTTTGAACAATTGAAGAGTACTCCACAGTGGCATCACAGTGCAGTTTGTTGCATCTCGTGTGACTAGAAGCACTGGACGTTTTTAATCATATGCAGTTCTTGTCCCCCGTTGTAACAAGTCTTTCAAAGAATGAAGTTTCTTTCATTGGACGTATATCTCTGGTTTCTGAATTATTTCCTCTCACTTGAATGTTTCAATGTCTAAGGCGAACTCGTAATTCTCTCTCCAACGTTTTTTTCCCAGAAACATTTCTCTTTCCTTTGCAGTTCCAAAAAGGTAAGATTTTATGCTTTATATGGTTTTTTAACATTAAAAACAATTAAAAACAAATCCCCAACAATCAAATAAATTCTCTATTAAACATTTGAAATGTAAGCTGGAAACACCCTTATGACCTTGTCACACAACAAAAATGCTAGTCTTGTAAAAGTACAACTTTTATAATTACCGAGCAAAATCTTGTCACTATTCCATACATACGAACAACATTTGTGTGGTCAAACTGTCTCATAATGGCAGCCTCCTGCAAAAACTTCACCCGGTCTTCTGCTGTGGTTGGCTCCTTTAGCATTTTTACCGCGACTTTAATACGTTCATTATTATGCTAAAAAGTAGATGTTAACAACATTAGCAGATTTTGCAACTGGGACGATTTATAAAAAATACAAAAAGGTCTTTTGGTAGCTGATAAAAATATCATCAATACTCCTAAAATACCTGGGACAAACGAATCCAACGTCAATGCCGACCAAGATTTAAATATCATTGGATTAAATCCATATCTAGTCTTAAACGTAACAGATAAGGTTTCAGATATATCACATTAGTAGGTCTTTGTTTCTCTGACATCATCATTTTATTGTAAAAAGGGCAAAGCAATATCGATCCTTTTTTGTTTTTCCCTTTTTGTGCTTTGTGCCAACTGGTTACTACTGTTGCCAGTTTTGGTGGTATTTCTGTACCTTACGCATACCAGAAGTGTAAATTTTGCAGTGATTTAGGTAAGTATAAACTATGTCTAGAAGACTATATTTGATAATGTAAACTAAATAGCACACCGAAGTAAAAGTATCTTTGAAAACCTTTTAACGCATGTATATATATATATATATATATATATATAATATATTCAGGGTTTCCAAGATGCTTTTAGAGTATAAAATTTGGGGAATACTTGTACACTTCACAATTTCAATTTGCTGTTATTATGTTTACACAGCCGTCAAATGCCTTGCTGCAAGTAAATTTATCTTCATGGTTGTTTCCCCTTGAAATTCTACGATTCATTTAAGAATATAAAAATAAATTGTAAGGTATTTTTCAGGCCTAAGCAAAGAATGTTGCCTTTCTCGATCGGTTACAAAAGTACCTCTCTTAGGGGGGTATACTATATCTCTCTAAGCCTCCAATCCTATCTGTATGGAATACTGTTGTCAAGACTGCTCATGTGTTCCTACCTATTATTTGAAGCTTCTGGACCAACTCCAATATCATATCTCGAGCCTGGCTGGTACTGAGCTTTTTAGACCTCTTTAAAAAACGTCGCGCTACGCCAGTTCTTTCTTTTTCAAAAGTAGTTTTGTAATAGGGCGTTAAGGACTGCCCACTACGTAATTCGTTATATGAAAATTACCTCATTAGCTGTCAAGACTCCCTAGTCTAGGGCTTCCTTTGTACCGCCGTTAAGGACTGCCCACTACGTAATTCGTTATATGAAAATTACCTCATTCGCTGTCAAGACTCCCTAGTCTAGGGCTTCTAGTTATACCATGAGTTTTCTTCCTTCCTCAGTGACTTTAATCCTAACCAGTTCAATGATCATAGGGTAAAGTATCTTACAACTTGGTCTTGCACTAAAACTTTCACTCCAGCCCTCCTTCCTGTAGCTTTTGGCTTTCAGTAGCCTTGTCATGTGTGATTTAGTTTTAAAAATAAATTAATTTATCCCCATTGTTATTATTCTAATCGTAACCGAAATATTAGAGAAAGGTAAAACGCAATGTCAAAGAAAATCTAGCTTCTCGTATTTGCTTTTCTGTTTAAACCATAACGTATTAATACATCTATTTGAAAGCGTTACCAACTATATAAATGTATTGTGTAAACAGTAAATAGGTATCAAAAAATTTACAGACATGAAAAAAAAATATCAGATATAAAATTAGATTGTATTTGTGATCAAAGTTAAGGTATTATGGTATGTAGTCACAGTATCTGGCGTACAAGATGTACCTCTATTCACCTTAAAGTTCCCTTTGTTGGCAAATTTTTTTGTGAATAAAAATTATAATAATTAAACTTGTCCAACAACGACACCTACCAATCAATAAAATCTTTTCGTTTTCAACTACAAAATGACCTGAATTATTTTGGTGACTAAGTTTAACTTCTTTGAAAAAAGGCAAAAATTTTCAAATAAAATAGGTCTTAATAAGTCAGGCATCCAGAGGTTTCACTAAACCAAAAGATAAAAAATACATCACCTTTTCCCTATAAAAATAATTATAAGTACTGGCCACGCTGGTGTTAGCAGCTTTGTTATTTCTTTATTTTTGTCATGTACTGTTTCTCTTTGTTCTGTTAGTTTTACCTATCAGGAGTTCGAAACAAATAAATAATATAAATTGGCTTGACCATGCATGGTCAAGCCAATTTAAATTATTTATTAGTTTTGTTGATTTTTTTTTATCGTTCACCATATGATAGCTCTAATATTCTTATATTATTGAGCAATGTCTATAGCTAACAATTACTTCTATACTAGTATATATATATATATAATCTGCACATATTAACAGAAAAAAAACATTTTAAATATAGTTCTTGCCTTGTCCCAAAAGCCAAGTTTAACGAAACCAAATGCCCTAGGAACATAAACAAATATGTATACATTAAAATCCCACAACTTAACGCTGACATTATTAACATCTACAGGAAGTTAAAAAATACACCAAGACTGTTTAAACTAGAATGGTGAATTCGTAAGATTAAGTAGTCTAAACCTCATTTTAATCCAGGAAACTAAATACTACATCCTAATAGGTAAAAGTGGATTAAATATTAATCATTTCTGGGAGTCTACCATAAGCAATTTTTCTCAAATTTACCACAAAAATCAAGAGCTGGTGTGTCGAGTCTCTTTGTACAACGTTCAAAATTATGTATGAAAACAGAAAACCTGGTCCAGAAGCTAAAAATAAAGAGCACCGTAGCTGGTTAACAGACCAAAAGAAAAACAATATCCCGTCGGACTTTATGTGAAATTTTCGGTACTTCTGTACCCTTCAAAAACAAACAATACGACAAGCAAAGGCTGAGGAATACATACTTACAAAATGAAGATATTACTAGTTAAAAAAACTCAACCACAAGGAGAAGTATTACATAAACAGTAGCTTTCAATATACAAATTTGTGTTTGAACACTAAAAATATGGGGTGAAAATATTTTCAAAATTCCATGTCTCACAAGGAAATGTATTCCATCATCCCGCCTTAAAATGCTTGTGTCTATTAAAATTTTTTTAGCTGGATTTTGTTTTTAATAATTGGAAAACGCCAAATATAAGTTAAACCAAGTCTTAACTTGTAATATTTTAGCAATTTAACAAATATTTATTAACAATAATGGAAAATAAATCTTGTCAGCTAAAATGTTATCATAAATTACTATTTCAAAGTGATTGTCAATATCACGGACTGGTTTCAGGGTCCGTCTTACATTCTGAATCTTGTCACTCTTGTGAAATTTAATTATATGGCCTCTAAATTGCAAACAAAAAATAGTGCCCTGGCACGCACAGGTGCTCTAATATTTACAGTGCGCTTTAAAGGAGGAAATGTGTTACAATGGTAAAACAGCACTAGAATAATACACAAAATTAAAGCATACTCATACTGTAATTAATAATTGTGGAGTATTGGCCGAATGGTTAAATGAACGAATACCATCCACGAGGTTCGCGGTTCGAACCCAGACCACGTCCCAGGGGATACTGCGCTAACTTTGTTTTTGCATTTTTAAGTGCGTACTGTTTTCGGAGATAGGTTTGGAAGAGGAAACAAATCAATTAATTAACCACATTAAAACGCATATTAAAAAATCAAATAAGTTGCCTTGTGCGCTAAAGTGGTTTGACGCCTTATCAGGGTGAAAGAACATAAAAAATCTTTAAAACTTTAACATAAATGGTGCAGCTTACCCGTGTCCTATTTCTTCCTTGAGGGTAATTGCATGGTAAGCAATTTCTCTTCCAAGTTTATTAAGCAATTCGTCTTCATCAAATGGTGGTTCAGAAAACATGTGGCCGTTCGACTCAAACAAATCCTCGGTACTCCCGTAAATAGGTTGACAGAGTGTGAATTGAGATACTCGTCGCTTGTACATAATATTAATTTCCTAAAAATATGTACGTATAAGTAACAATCATAATACCCTTCTTGCAAAGAGGTAATATAAAAAACTAACAGTCTTTAAATGAAAACGGCTACTCCGGAAACAAAAAAAATCAATAATTTATTTGTAAATAAAATGGCCTCGGGCGTTGGTTTGCGCATTTTAGCCCAATAACCAAACGTATGACTGGCAACAGGCCAATAATGTTACAAGACAATTTTGCACAATTTGAGGGAACTACAACTCACTGCTTCTTGAACTAATTAATAATGAAACATTACTCTCCTTTAAAGCCAACTGATTGTACAGTACAAAAATCTGTTGTTGAAAGATTACAATTCCGAGGAAACTCATATATTGAATAAAATATGGTGACAATATTACATATATCAAGAGGAGTACAATAGCAAACAAGCATTTCTCTACACGTCTAAAAAACCTACCGGTTCTAGTTCATGATAATGATGACTGTTTGGTGAACCAGACATCGATGACTCGGAATCCAATTGTTGTTCGACAGCTCCTGCACTGCTTGACCAAACCGAATCTATCCTTGCACGTAGAGGACTATCTACATAAACGTTTTCAGTGTGCTGAAAAAAATTGGAAAGAAACACCCACTACATAACACTCTACACAAACAATAAATACATAACATTTCACATCAAATCCACCAGGCTCAAAATGCTATAAACAACTATTCATCGTGATTTTGCTCATCATTTTACCATTTTCCCTTGTTTCTCTCTCTTGGGACTCATGTATGTGTTCCCTATCCCTCTCGCGACATAATTTTGAAATTTAGGGTTTCTAACAAGATATCCTAATTTAACTTAGCTTTGTAACTGCACGGGAGCTTATTAAAAGATCTGTATTCGTACAAAAAATTTTTTTTTCTGATTTTAAAAAAATACTTCAGGCGGTAATATTCTCGTTACGACAAAAAAAGTGAACGAACGTATGGTTTTCAATAGCATTCAGCAATTACTTTCATTTATCTTTCGGCTGTTAAAGGCGTCAAAAGCTATTATAACAGTTCATCTACCGGAGAAAAAGGAACTATTTTACCTGCATAAAAAAGGAATTTTCTTAAAACAATGATTAAAGATTTAAATTCTGAATTAACTAGTTACTTTACTGTTTTGTAGCAGCAGTACCATATTGTAGTGAAAATATAAAAATATTTTTAGCAAAATACCGTTTCGGGCATTTTTGACTCTGAAAGAGGATCGAATTACCGTCAAAAGACATTGGGTACTCATCATCGACGCAGCGAGCGTAACAATGTAAATAGTGTTTTCATTTTACGATATAACTTTCAATGGTCCGGGACCCTTTCTTTTATAATAATATCATGATTTTCAATTGAAGCTGGGAAATTTAACTCGACAAATTTTTAAAATTCCCCTACATATACATTCAGTTGGGTCGTATATTTAGTCGTATATTTAGTCGGGTCGTAAGTCAACAAAGAACAACATAAGAGTCTTAACTGGTTATTCAAGGAAGTTTTTGCTTCAAACAAACTTTTAGTGCGTTAAAAATATTTCGTGGCAACGCAATTTTGATGATGTAGAACACCTCTTTAAAAAGTTCATTTTACAATCGCGACGCGCTAACGTCAAGCAATGTTTCTCTAAGATTCTACATTTCCTTTAGTAAATGGCCTTAGCATAAAAATAAGTTCAATAAAACTAAAGCACACAAGTTTCACCAAAACTAAAAGTATATGGTATGGTAAACGCTCACTATGATTATGGCCTCATTGGATATAGTTCTAATTGCTGTAATCGCAAAAAAGTGGTATAATCTTGTGTGGCGATAAATGTCACCTGTTGTTTACTTACACTCTGTAGTAATTCGGCTCCAGCTACTCTGTTTTCCACTGCAACAGCCACTGGGTTCAGATTTATATAGGGGCGTCCCATTTCCATGCGGAAGGAATGACGATTATGGTGGACTTTGCGTCTATACATCATAAACCCGAACACAAATATTAAAACTAAAAATATGCCGGCTGTTGCACCAATTGCTGTGTACACCCAAGAGCCCCATACACTTTTAGGCTGTGTTAACACCTTTCCTCCAACCGTTTTTCCGCTGGGAGTTTTATCACCATCTCCTTCACTTTTACCGCTTCCACCGCCTGTGAAAAATCAAACGAAAGTAGCTGGTTCAAGATATTTACCGATATTTATTTAGATATGAACTGACGTTCAAAGTGCATTGTTAGGCGAATAAAAACCACATACATAACCAACACTCCGCCAGGCTAAATGGTTGAATTTTATAATTTGTACATGCAGCAGTTTTTAATTTTTCTTCACATGAAAACGCTACAAAGTCGTCAAAAGCATTAATTTGCTCATTTGTACATTTATCTTTATCGCTTTGTAAATGATCTTTAACTGTATTCAGTTGACTACCCAAACAACGAAGTTTGTATGGTCAGCATAGCAATATAAGATACATTCCGTTAACTGCAAAAAAAACTCAGCAGGGCAGTAAAATAACAGTTATACACGAAGATAGCCTTTTAGCTGTGAAAAAAGTTTGTATTAAGTCTCAGTGTTGACGGTAAAGGCCCTGGGGAAAAGCAGAGAAGACATTTTCCATGTTTATGAGATAGAAGGTGTCGGAAGGTTGAACGTCACCATACGACCATAGTGGTCCCAGAGCCTCGGGCACAATATTCACCAAAATGTTGCACCTAATTTATTTAAGTTGTAGGGTGCTAAGTTTGCTTAAGTTTTCAAATTTCAATAAATAGTTTTAGCAGAGGAATGAACCACTAGTAACATGTAAAAACCTGCACTACAGTGGCTTTTAGCCTTGTTTAACTTATTTATGTTTCCAATCTTGAAAAAAAGTCAACAGAATGCTACAAACCTCTGTTTCCAGGATTTCCAGATGTTGTTACAGGTTTGCTGATGGTAGTTAAAGGCACTGTGTATGTCTTCCGTTGACAGCGGCCATTAACTTTCAGATAGCCGTTTTTACATACGCATCGAAGGGATCCATCAACAACAAGGCACTTTTCATTTTCTTCACAGCCTTTAGCTGGTGGGCTACACACTTCAAAAATAATGCGATAAAGTTAAAAAATTTATTGGTTGAAATAAACTAAGACCTTACAAAATACAGTACCAGCTACTCAACATTCAAAAAGCTTCGCTAACGAAGATTACTCCAATAAAACAATGAAAATGTGAAATCTTTACTCCGAGTTACCAACATTCACAGGGCCGTGTGCATACACAGTGTTGTTTGCTGTACAGATGAAATTTGGGGGCTTAGATTACAATTAGCATAAGCTTGGTTAGGGTAATCAAAACTAGTGCTTGGAGACAAGCAGTCATAACTAACAAGTGGTCTGTAACACAGGGTTAAAAAAGTCTATCACAGGCGAACACAAAGAAAACCCAAAGCATGTCTAACTTTAGATCCTTCCCCAGTAAGTGGCAAACTGGGGCGACTCACCATCTCTTGACAATACTGATCTTCGGAGTAATATAACAATCACATACTGTTGTGGATCAATCAGTGGAATCAGTGTCTCATTGTTGCAGGACCTTTCAAATGTTGAGCATAAAATAAAAACCCTGAACCATCTCTTGACAATACTGATCTTCGGAGTAATATAACAATCACATACTGTTGTGGATCAATTAGTGGAATCAGTGTCTCATTGTTGCAGGACCTTTCAAATGTTGAGCATAAAATAAAAACCCTGATTTCATAATATTTACATTTCAAAAATATATCCAATTAATAAAAATAATGTATAATCTGACTTAAATAATGTAACTAATTACTCTGACCTAAAATACCTNTCACATACTGTTGTGGATCAATCAGTGGAATCAGTGTCTCATTGTTGCAGGACCTTTCAAATGTTGAGCATAAAATAAAAACCCTGAACCATCTCTTGACAATACTGATCTTCGGAGTAATATAACAATCACATACTGTTGTGGATCAATTAGTGGAATCAGTGTCTCATTGTTGCAGGACCTTTCAAATGTTGAGCATAAAATAAAAACCCTGATTTCATAATATTTACATTTCAAAAATATATCCAATTAATAAAAATAATGTATAATCTGACTTAAATAATGTAACTAATTACTCTGACCTAAAATACCTTTTAAACATATATCAACACATTTATTGCGGTTGTTCTGAGATATTCTTCTAGGTAAGGCCTAAAACAAAACCACTGGACCTTGGTCGCGGGTGAAAACTGGATAACGGGTAAAGTTCTTCGCCAAGTTTAATTGGCAACAGGAAGTTATCGTTTGACAGAAATACTGGAAAAGATACTGCAAAACTATAAAACTGAGAATTTCATGATGTGTCGACTTCCCTCGCAACGTTCTCGCTCATAAAATCTTTCGGCCATTTCACTCTTCATTTAGATATGGTTGCTTTTTGGGTAACAGCGTTTATTGTGAGTGAAAAGCCACGCCACCGTGGCATATAAAGCCAAACACTTTTCGTAACATTTTTATACACACTTTTGTTGAAAAGCGATCTCATTCTTTATAGGTGATATAAAAACAAAACTGCTTATTTTATTTAAGTTATTATACGACTTCTGGTGACAGGCATTTCCGTTTCGTACTCGTTGGTGGAAAACAAACATAAGAGCATGCTTAATAGTTTTCTGTCTTTTTCTCTCCCTCCAGCACGCAGCTAATTTGTTAAGAAACGTTTGCGGTAGATACTGGCTTCAGTACTTTCTTTCACTACGTGTGGAACGAAATTGCTCCCATTCCAAAACAAGATCATTTAAAAAAAATCATTAAAAACTGAATATGAAAAATTATAATTCTTGTTTAATTTATTTACTTATGTTACAGATCGCTTTATTTTTGCTGTATTGGCAGGTAAACATTTGTAATAAAAGGTAGCTCATGAAAGGGATAAAAAGCCATCCTCTCAAATTTTCGCACCGCTACTTGTATGAGAGGATATTGTATAGGAAAAGTAGAATAATAAAGGTTTTGTAAAATTCCCTAGTTTTTCAGAGCTCTGAAATCAGCGGGGCCAGATAGCCTCGTGTTCACTGGATATTATTTGGTTTTTAACACGTTTATTTAAAACTATGTATAAACTCCAAAGCAAGCTCTTTAAGTAAGTGACAACTAACATGTCAATTTATTGATTAAAACAAAATTTAACTTAATTTCTGTCGCCAAACTTTATTTACCTTTAACCGACAAATGAAACACCCGAAATACTTATCTCAATTTTCTGTATCTTGTTTATCTCGCATATTGTTACGATTTCAATGTGACAAGTGACAACTAATTTTATACCAGGTCAAATAATCAATGAAAAGCGTTATTTAAAAAGAACTGAAGCCCGAAGACGGATGTTATTGAAAAAAAGCAATAAAAAAAGAACAACAAGCGAGTACTTCCGACGTTGATAAAATTGTGGATATAAAATCATGTCATACTCTCACAGCGAGGTATGCCAGGGCAAGTGCTCGTCGGTGCTTGCAGAATTTTGGGCAACAACAGACTAGAACGTAACAACAAGTCAACAGCTGTTAAAAACGTTGCAAAAACAGCTTTTGCCGTCCAAGTTTCGTAAAGATACAGAGAAATTCCTTAATTTGACGGCATACCAAGGCATAAAAAATTTTGGTTTATTCCTGTCACCATTATTACGTGACTTACAAAAGTTCACAGCGCCGAGAATGTTTTTTGTTAATAGACATTAATGATTTTAGCAGTTCCATTTGTGGCAAATGTGAAATAATTTCTACTCAATCTGTCAGTTCTTGCGTTGAATGTATTGGTCGTGCAATACAAAAAAGTCTAAAAGTGGACTGTAAATAACAGAGAAACCATCCATACACTTACCAGTACAGTCACTTAAATTCAAAAATGCAATCTGAATTATATTGAGCCTTCCGTTGCTGCTTTCCCGTAGTCCTTCGAGTATTATCTAAAATACAAAGTAGAAAAATTGATGGTTTAGAAAATGTTGGTAAGAAAACGGGAACAATTGATTTATACCCGCCGACGTTCTTCAAAATGTACTTCAAATCAAATTGGACGTTTTAGTGGTTCAATTACGGAGCAGTGGTGCCCAAAACTTTTCAAACCTGAAAGAAATGCAAGCATTGGCACGACCGTCCTAATAAGGCGGTTTAAAACAATTGGCAACAACTCAATCTTACTGCAACTATTGCTTTGGGCACTTATCATCCGTCCTTTTCTTCTGTCATTTTGTTGGGCTTACCAAAACATAAAAGGCAATACAACAACACAAAACCAGCCACAAACACTCGATACGACCAAACCCATCAAAAACGATCGGTTTACGTATTAGTAACCAAAACAGAACAATTCACTACATTTAAGCAGGAAAAAAGGTATTGTGCCAAGCTTATAAATTATACTTATTCTTTTCACCTCAGACATGTGTAGCCGATTAATTTACAACATAAAACAAAGTTGCAAAACACAGTCCTTCTTTCCCGTTTTTCTAGACATAAAGTCAGACCTCTAAAAATAAGCAAGCTCTAGGAAACAGAGAACAACTACAAAAAATATTTTGTTTCTTTCATTACCCGTGGTTTGCATTCCAACGGTCATTTTCACACGGGTGAATATAACGTAAATACCTTCTTTATTTATCATTTAAATGTTATGGATAATCAAGATATCTGGTATGCAACTTACCAGGCCTAATTTTTACATTGGTAGAACCTTAAAAAAGTAAGTACTGCACTGGATTCAAATCAGTTCCTATGGCCACAATGGCTATATACCCCTGGGCTGTTGGTGCTTCGTTTCTGACTAGATTATTTTTCCAGCCACATATTTTACTTGAATGCAATGGTCCCTACTATTTAACATCGCATCCCAATAGAGCGTTTAGGGCTAAGCCTCCCTAATAACGATGAAGTTTCTTTTCAAAGTACCTTTACGAATGTAGATTGCAGTATGAAAGTATGAAAATGACCGAATCGTCTGACAACTGTACTCAGGTTTGAAGACTGACAACGATAAGTAGGTTTTTCAAGCAGGGCTGGACTGTGAAGGGTAAAATTTATTACTTAATGACAGCAGACAGAAGGTAGCCGCAATATAAGGGTAAATACTGAGGGTAAATATGTATGGATACAAACTGCGTCAATATACTTTAGCAGCTGTGTACCACTATTGTCAGTACATGTATATAAAGATTAGTATTCGCACTATTTACGGGTAAACACTGCAACTACGTAAATAAAAAGAGTGCGGCAATAAATGGATAAATACTGTGACTATATGGGGATAAATCCTCCCGCCAAACATACAGATAAATACTATATGGGATAAATATTGGCACTACATATGACAAATAATTGTACGAACTCTGCTTAAAATATGGGGTCTCTGTTGAAAGGCGATTACTACTTAAAGGTAGCCTTTAACACAGGTTTAACTTTAATATATAATAAATATGTAAAAATTGAGTTATACAACAAACCTGAAAAGGATATTCCGATGTTATCATGATATCTCTACGAATATGCTGCTTTTTAGGAGCATTAATAATGCTTAAGCGTGTGACGTTTGTACGTTCTAATGAAGGAACATAGGACCTCTTGAAAACATTCAAAACTACTGAGCCCAAAAGTATGTATTGCAGACGTAAGCAAATTTCTTGGGAAAATGGCGGTAATCCAGGACTCAGAAGCTGGGCTTTTCCAAGTGTTTGCATCCCTCCAAGTGACAAATAGTTAACTAAAAATAAAAATTTTAGAACGGTTTTCAAAAAGGTGGTCACACCTGCGCGAGTTGTTTTTTTAAAAGTTAAATAATGAGACACAACAACAAAACGTATACGTGAAAATGGCGTAGCGGCATCCAAAGTTCTTTCTTTATCACCACCCAATGGTGTTTTGATTCAGAGGTGGGAATTGGGGCTGTTCGAATTCTGTGCTTCGAAATTTTTATCCTTTTTTCTGTCAAAGGGATATAGTTCCCCCTATTAGTCGTCACTAATGTTCAGCTTTCAATAAAAACCTTTATTAACCTTCTTGTGACTTTTTTTCAGGATCTCTTTTGGAAATCCTACACTGACCTGTTGCTACCTTTTAATAAACCTGCCTTACTCTATTGGGCACTAAACTATCTCAAAAAGAAAAATGACTTTTTATCTTTAATGTCTACCNACGTGAAAATGGCGTAGCGGCATCCATTTTGGAGTGCCCGCCAGAGATGCAGAACCGTAGTTCAAAGTTCTTTCTTTATCACCACCCAATGGTGTTTTGATTCAGAGGTGGGAATGGGGGCTGTTCGAATTCTGTGCTTCGAAATTTTTATCCTTTTTTCTGTCAAAGGGATATAGTTCCCCCTATTAGTCGTCACTAATGTTCAGCTTTCAATAAAAACCTTTATTAACCTTCTTGTGACTTTTTTTCAGGATCTCTTTTGGAAATCCTACACTGACCTGTTGCTACCTTTTAATAAACCTGCCTTACTCTATTGGGCACTAAACTATCTCAAAAAGAAAAATGACTTTTTATCTTTAATGTCTACCAATCAACCGAGTACAGGATATTGTTCCCACATTTGGTCTGGTGGCCCTAAAACCATCTGAATTTACTTGAAGTATCAAACATCGTGTCTAAACCTAATTCGGCATACGCTGTAACTCTTGAATCTCTTTCACCTGTCATGCTGTTTTAACAGTATCCCACTTTTATATTTCAACAGAAGTTGCAGCCGCGAGATCACCTTTCTAGAAACAACTTGAAAACTGTTCTTCGTTTAAGCCGCTATTCTGTAAATCTGGACCAATTTGTTGTGAAGATTCCCAGGTGTAACACTTTCACTTAAAGTAAACGCTTTTTTCCTTAAACAACTGCACTTTAGAATTCTTTTTTTTCCCTTTGCTTTCCACACTACAACATGAAAGGCTCATGATATCTTACCAACAGCTAACCCTTTTCCAAGTTAACAACCTTATCTCTCAAGTTCAAATCTTCTGTTCTGCAGGTTCTAATGCTCTAGTGGCTTATCAGCTTATTTGGGAAGAACTTCCTTACAAAAAGTGCCGCCGTATTTCTTGTGGACAAAGCTCAACGAATACTCTAACCTTGTTTTACTATTACTGTAGAAATTCTCTGGCTCATGAAATAAACGTTTTCGATTTATTTATTACTGACTCATTCCAATGCCAATTTTAATACTAGTATCTGCTTGCTATAAAAAATTCAAAACTTTTTTCTTTTAAGCAAGTGACGTTCTGATATTAAACAGGCAAAATATCTGATTTCAAAACTTATTCAAATGCTCAACCCAAACACCAATTTTGTTTAGAAAACTACAGTAATTAAACGATCAACTCTAGTCAGCCTTATCCACCTGGCTGGTCAAAAATGTAGCAACAACTCAAATGTCGACCAGTAAATACTTCATTGATTTGAATTCGGAACTGATCCTTTTCACTATAATACCTGTTACTATAATGCACAAAATAAATGCTGCTTCCTACTGTTCTGGGATTTGGTACTCACTCATCACATTTTCCACAGAAACCCCCTACTGTAGGAAATCAATCTGCTTATTCGGCTAATTTCACTTCCTCTTTGTTAAATTTTTTCTCTCTACATCAATGTTCTACCCCTGTGCCATTTCATATTTCATTAATTCAAAAACAAGTAACAGAAAATAAGGTCACTGCAGGTTTGACGAGTGTTTTCAGCTTTAGAAAGGGCATGACACCAGTCTAATGTTACCCGATGTTCTTCATTTGAAAAGCAGAAATACAGTCACGCCTTGCAACTTACGTGCTCCTCGACTTGCAGACTCATGTTCCCAAGTCAGTTTCAAGTCAGACCGATTTGTCCATCCACATAAACTTCCCCTGCTGAATGTGCACTTCCAAGGCAACGAACCAAGCAGATACCAAGCTAAAGAAAGAAAAATTATAAAAAACAAGTGCAAACATAATAAATTCTATACAAAAACTTTTCCCACTTGGGTCTACAATTTTATCAAAAGCACGAATTCAATAAAGCTTATGGGAGTGCGGGATGACATAAACGACCGGACTGGAAAGTACCTTCTGTACGTCTGTCGCATGCGTCTTTAACTCACATTATATCAATTGCAGAAAACAATGATTTCCTTGTTCCTACAGGGGTCATTATGAGAGTCATTATTATCATCACCATGATAAAAATTCATCATAACTATTTTCTTTACTGCCTACTTACTGCAGAAAATGTTATAAGAATTGTGCTCTAGTTTTCTCGGTCTGTCATTGATGCCAAAAGTTTCTCAATGTAAGGCCACATGTCCATCCATGTACGTCTTTCTTATAATTAACAATGATAAACAATTTGCAAGTATTGTGGAATATACACGGAAATCGCTGTTACATGAGAAGGCGTAACGGTCTCATTTTTAATTTATCTGCAAAGACCTTGGTTTCTAAAATATAGGTCAATTAATAGTGATAACTAAAAAAAGGTCCAGAACGATAACAAAATTAAAAATTTTGGTCTTTGTGTTTTACACAAAGGCATGTTATTATTAGCTAAATATATTTCTGTTTACTCGTAACGTAACCTTTAAAAGGTATATTTAGAATCCGCCTAAGAAGCTGTGTTTATTCTCCCAGGTTAAATTGCGAGCTATAACAATGAATTGCTAATACAAGGCCTCAGTCAACGTCGAAAAAGGTTATCTGCGTACCAATAAAAAGAAAGATCGTTGGTGGTCAGGTTATATTTAATTTCTAAAATAAATAAAAAGGGACTGTGCTGCGTTCTGGTGCAATGTGGTTTCTAAGGGGCTTGAAAATCAGGCCAAGTACTTATTATCCTACCAAATAAACGTGAAAATCTGATAGGAAAAGGATTAAAAAGACAATTTGGTATATATTTACAGTTCTACTTGTATCATATATTTAATGTATTCTATACATCAGAGAACATCATAAACAATGCCTTCCAAAGNCCCAGGTTAAATTGCGAGCTATAACAATGAATTGCTAATACAAGGCCTCAGTCAACGTCGAAAAAGGTTATCTGCGTACCAATAAAAAGAAAGATCGTTGGTGGTCAGGTTATATTTAATTTCTAAAATAAATAAAAAGGGACTGTGCTGCGTTCTGGTGCAATGTGGTTTCTAGGGGGCTTGAAAATCAGGCCAAGCACTTATTATCCTACCAAATAAACGTGAAAATCTGATAGGAAAAGGATTAAAAAGACAATTTGGTATATATTTACAGTTCTACTTGTATCATATATTTAATGTATTCTATACATCTATTCTATACATATTTTTATTCAGATATATTTATACGAAGTCATAAGAAACTTTACCACAATAAGCTGTGAAAATATTGTTTCTGAATATGATTATCATGGAGTTCGTGATATCTCTGGTACATTTTGTGATTTCTCAAAGAAATCTATATCAGAGTAATTCAAGGGATTCATTCGTAAATCACAGAATATATATATATATATATATATATAAGAATCCAGAAAGTTAACAGTACAATACTGCTAACATTGTGTTAACGATGGTAGTGAGTAAGATAGAAAGAGTTCCAGTGATAAAGGCAGAATAAATTAAGGATATTAATATTGACAATTGCCATTGCGACTATAACTAAAGGCTACGACGTTAAATGACGACATTACTTTTAACAATGAAGCTATGGTGACAGCAAGGTAGAAAATGCATGCAGCGATAATAGTCAAATGAACTGATAGGAATGTTACTAATATACTGGTGCTGAACAAAGTAAGTTATATGATATGTAAAGCACTGCAATTATTCATTAATCTAGTACCTGATTTTAGGGTTTAACATTTTTATAAAATATTACGTGGTCGTAAAACAAAGCCTCCATTTGCCATTACGAGGGGTAACTGGCCATGAAATTCCCCACTGCTCCAATAAAGACCTTCAGCGGGGCAAAGCTTGTGCCCAGAAAAAGGCCATTAAACCGAGAAAAAAAGAAAAGTAGTCATGCGTCTAATAAGATAGCGTAAAAACAAAGCAACAATATTCTACAGTTGATGTTTTGAACATCTCATACATACCTGTAAATGCACAACACTTTCCATATTTGATGGATGTAAATCTAGCATCATCGTATAAAGCAACCAGTCTCATATTAGAAGGGCATTCCGCCCTCCATGGCTTTGCAGGATCTTTGCTTCCACCATATTTCGAGGTAAGATCAATTCGTTTGCAATCTCTGTAGTCAACGACAAAGTTGATTAGCAGAGCACACTTTACCCCACTTAAATGCTGGCTATATCCATTTTTTGTATTTACAGATGTTCGTAATGCTACGAAATATAAAGGATTAAAAAGAGTTCGTATAATACTCTATCATGTGATTGAAATTTTAAAAAAAGTTATACTTTGAGGTTTACAGGTGCTCACATGCCAACAATGATTTTACATTATAACTGTCCCAGTTATTGTTACACACACACACACACACACACACACACACACACACACACACACACACGTGTATACATCCATATAAATCTAGGCACCTTGCACACCTAACCGTCACCTACTAAGAAACCAATTGGGAAAGTCCTGGAGACTCTGTCGAGCTATCTGCACTGTGTATGTGCCGCACCCAGTGTCCATAAAAGTAAGCATCAGAAGAAACCAGATTCCACTGCGCACAGTACTCTTAAACTCTGTCTTGAAAGAAATGTTGCTTTAGGTTGAAAAACTAATGCGACAGGCCTAACCTTACCTGTTATGAAGCTATTTGCTGGGCATTCGACATTCCATGTTTTGCTGATATCCATTGGCCCTCTATCTATGTTATGGAGATCAATAATGGCACTTGAAAGAGTATTGTCAACTGGAGAATTGCAGCATTTGGCATCAATTGGTAAATGGCTACTAGTACCGGCTCCCGCTTTTTGGTGTGAAAACCAAAGCCCAGTATATGCGTAATTGTAGGCACATTGTCCTTTCCACTGACGTAGAAGGTCAGATACATCATGCTTGCTATCAGGCGTAATGTCGTATGGCAGGTTAGAACACTGTGACCACTGTATTCCTGTCCTCATGGGCTTTAGATGAGTCCATGGTAGTTGTTTCGACAAAATCGCATTTTCAGAAAAACTAACTGCAGTATTTACAAGTATCCACCCAAGGTACCAAAAGCCTAAAAAATGAAAATATAAATCTGCAATAAATTATTTAGCATTTTTTTGTTTCAAAACCGTCTTTGAAATATGAAGAAGTTGCAACGTGTTTAAATAGAGAGGTGTTCAAATTTATGTTTCATAGACAACTAATTCGTGATTTGACGAACCTTCGCTGTTTTCCGTCTTAATTCCATGTTCAAGGTACGAATTATCAATATTAAATATGTTATTATCAAATGTTACATATTTATCGTTTATCATCATTTAGCAAGGAAGATGCTGACGAAGGGGTGCATTGGATAAGCCGGCCGTAAATACTTAGTGGCCCCCTCAAATGACATAGTTAAAAGTCACTTTAAAGGTTAATGAACAAAGAAACAGCATTTTTCTTTTAAATCTTGTTTTACAAAAGTAAAACCTAAGAAAATAAACAGATAATGTTCTTTGACCATGTTTGTAAATGTACAGACTACACTTCAAGCACGTTTGTTTTTACCAAGCTTTTGGTAGGTATTACGCACTTGCCACTTATGTCTGCATTGTTTGGGAAACCAAAAAAACAACAACAAACAAATGCACGATTGCAAAACTCTCCGTTAGTATTCAAACCTCTCTTTAATGCAGTTGTGACCGTGGGTATTCTGATGATAAAGTTGACAGTAAATCTGAATGGTATCAGAACAACGTTCGAGACCCATCCATATTATTCTTTTGGCCTTTGAGAATTAAGTACTCCGACAAATCACTATATATTCAATTTGCTCATAATCGTTTTTCTACGAAGGGCAAAATTCGTTAAGAGCTTGCTAATTTGGTACAAAACAAAAACGTAGAACTATTGCAAAAGAACCACAAATCAAGTAAGGTAAAATACATTTCTTTGGGCAGTAATTCAATCAATACAAATATAAAGATTTATTATTCAAACAAGGTGATGTTACAAAAAATAAAGTTGACGTCCCCTATAACAGCAAATAAATCAGTACAATTAACTTTCAGATAACATATTTTAGTTAGGCGGTCACATGTGGGTACCTAAAGTAAACTGTAAATTTTGTCCGCTAGTCCAATAAAGTTAGAGTATCGTAAACCAGGAAGACCAAAATGGACTAAATTAATAAAAACACAAGAAGGGGGAAACAAGATATTCGCGAAAAAGTTAAAGACAAAACAAATGATAACTGATTAAGTAAAAAGTAAAAAGCTTTGACAGAATAAGTTTTTATCATGTACAATTTTAAATAATCGGTTTTCATCAAGAAAACAAGATCGGAATCAATTAAAACAAAACAAAATACAGGAACACCCATCAAATATAAAACAAATCGAGTTTGAACACAATCATGTCATGATTAAAGGAATTCACCTACTTGAACAACCCTCACGATTCTGGCCTATAGTGTTAACCAAATGTCAATGAACTTAATCCTTATAACAAAAATTTCAAAATGTTTTATATACTTTGACAGTATTAACTNAGCCGGCCGTAAATACTTAGTGGCCCCCTCAAATGACATAGTTAAAAGTCACTTTAAAGGTTAATGAACAAAGAAACAGCATTTTTCTTTTAAATCTTGTTTTACAAAAGTAAAACCTAAGAAAATAAACAGATAATGTTCTTTGACCATGTTTGTAAATGTACAGACTACACTTCAAGCACGTTTGTTTTTACCAAGCTTTTGGTAGGTATTACGCACTTGCCACTTATGTCTGCATTGTTTGGGAAACCAAAAAAACAACAACAAACAAATGCACGATTGCAAAACTCTCCGTTAGTATTCAAACCTCTCTTTAATGCAGTTGTGACCGTGGGTATTCTGATGATAAAGTTGACAGTAAATCTGAATGGTATCAGAACAACGTTCGAGACCCATCCATATTATTCTTTTGACCTTTGAGAATTAAGTACTCCGACAAATCACTATATATTCAATTTGCTTATAATCGTTTTTCTACGAAGGGCAAAATTCGTTAAGAGCTTGCTAATTTGGTACAAAACAAAAACGTAGAACTATTGCAAAAGAACCACAAATCAAGTAAGGTAAAATACATTTCTTTGGGCAGTAATTCAATCAATACAAATATAAAGATTTATTATTCAAACAAGGTGATGTTACAAAAAATAAAGTTGACGTCCCCTATAACAGCAAATAAATCAGTACAATTAACTTTCAGATAACATATTTTAGTTAGGCGGTCACATGTGGGTACCTAAAGTAAACTGTAAATTTTGTCCGCTAGTCCAATAAAGTTAGAGTATCGTAAACCAGGAAGACCAAAATGGACTAAATTAATAAAAACACAAGAAGGGGGAAACAAGATATTCGCGAAAAAGTTAAAGACAAAACAAATGATAACTGATTAAGTAAAAAGTAAAAAGCTTTGACAGAATAAGTTTTTATCATGTACAATTTTAAATAATCGGTTTTCATCAAGAAAACAAGATCGGAATCAATTAAAACAAAACAAAATACAGGAACACCCATCAAATATAAAACAAATCGAGTTTGAACACAATCATGTCATGATTAAAGGAATTCACCTACTTGAACAACCCTCACGATTCTGGCCTATAGTGTTAACCAAATGTCAATGAACTTAATCCTTATAACAAAAATTTCAAAATGTTTTATATACTTTGACAGTATTAACTCCAGGTTTATTTTGGGTTCTTTTACAATGACACGTTTGTGCTTGTTGAATCCGACCTGTTCAACAAAAGTTTTCAGGTTCTTTAAGACACGTCGCTCTGCACGAAACCTGTTGGATACATGATGAGCAACTAAACACTTCACTTATTTAAGTTATTTAACGATGATCAGGTACACATCGATAGCTAAAGAATAAAGAACAATTATATATACGTCAGGCATTCCACAATTCGGAATTCCCAGGGAATGTAACTTACTGTTCAGTAAGTAACCACCTTGTCTGCGCCTGATTCATGAATAAGTAAAGTGTGAATGGTTTAGTTGCGCAAGAAATGTAGTTATCCCCCTAGTACATACACACAAACATTTTTTTTTGTTTTAAACGTCATTTTTTCCAAGCACCTTAGGCTAAGACAGTGCCCTTTACAGGGACTTGGATTTGGTAGTGAGGAATTTCTTGGCCGGGTGCCCTTCCTGACACCAACCAATATATGTAAGAGCTTTATCATGTCACGAGTTGTAAGCTTTTCCGAGTTACGTTTCGAGAGATACTTCTCCCATTGTCAGACTACTGAAATGACTAGATACGGCTGTTTTATACTTTGGTAGTGCGGACCTACGTGTAGACAGGGCTCGACTTGTTTCGGGAAGTGGCGCCATACCTATGTTGTGCTTGTTGTGTTTCTTTCTTTAGTGCTAGAAGCCATATTTTTGGAGGAGGGTAAGATATACTGTTTATTCACACAAAAATTCAGTTTTTGTGGCAAAATGGTTTCAACCTAAATCTAAATTGGTAAACACTGCCTATCTTACACCGAGTGCCCAAAATGCATGTAATCGTCTGAGAAAAGATTTCACTTCATTCATGTCCTGTTCAAATTAATAGATTTCGGCCTCCTAACTGGTGATAAAAATTGAACTCCTTTGCTTTGAGAACATATTTTGGTCTAACAAAAAACCTGGCAAAAGCTCTTTCTCTACGGCCTCACATAAAGCTGCAGTGGAATTCTAGAAAAGAAAATCGTCTTATTGTTGGTAATTTGGTTTCAAAACAAACTATTGGTATTCCAGTAGGAATAGCTCCCGGCGCGGTTCTAAACCAAAACTTTATTTGTACTGGAATTAAAGTTTGTTTATACCAAGTCTAATAAGAGCAAGTAAACAACGTGGATTATGCTATCAAGAACCTTCAGGTTCATAGATGATCTTTTAGAAATTATTTATGACTTTATGTGATCCTTAACAACTATGCAATCACTTGAACTGGAATTGAAGGTGGAACACCATGGTAAACATGACCCATGACTCCGTGTGTATTCTTTTGACACCTTCCCTCTAAAACTGTGGGCAGGTTTATGTGCGTGATATAGTTTTCGTTCTAGGGAGTTATATTTTACTGAAATATTGCTTTTTCATTATACATGTATGTACATTTTTTTACTTTTGTATATCTCTACTTTTTTTACACTGCTTTGAAATCCAACCGTTACATCTTATATAATTCAAATGATAATAGAATAAAAATAGGGTATCAGAAAACTGAACCTGTAAACTTTTTAGCACAAGTATTCCAAACATCGGTATTCGCATCAGTTTTATTTCTATTTATGTAAACAATGTTAATTTTGTTTGATTGCTGTTAACTTCGATTAGGCAAAACGTTTCAAGTTATTTCTTTGACTTTCTTAGGTGTCGGTGAAACATAAATTAATAATTATTTTGATGATAATAATCACAATATTATTTAAAGTGATGTGAGAATAATAGTGTTGCCTAGAACCAGAGGAAGAAAGATGCCTAATAAGCTGCGAAAGTTGCATGGGTTCACAAGGGAACAGTGTTGGTTGGTATGTACATTATTCAATGGAGTCATTGTTAGTGGAAGTTAGAGAAAGGGGTGTAATTTTAATCGAAGAATGTTTGACTGAAGGAGAGTACAACAAGAAAAAGACGACAGCCGAATTTTAAAGACTAGAAGGTGTATTGACAATACTGTAGGGAAGCGAGGGATAATATTAATAAGGGCAAGATGTGAAAATGAAGTCCATAGCTCTAAGATGTGCTCCCCAGGAACGGATAATAAGAACAAAATACACCAAGTTCAATATAGAAACGACGGTGGAATCACCTTTGTGTTGTATGCCAGGAGAAAATGGCGTGGGTGTGAAAAATTTGCTCAAAGAGAATATAAATAAGGGACGATAAATTTGCAAATTTGATTCCTGGACATTACGTGGGAAATATGACCCAGATAGTGAAGCAAGCATATATCAGGACTCATCTACATTTGTTATTGAGCCTGATCATCTGAAGATACTCTTGAGACGTTATGACCCAGTGTGATTGCTACTGAGGGTGTCGAAAGCCAAATATGGTTTTTGTACAAATGGAAGAAAAGAAAAGCACAATAGTTGGTATTGCCAAAAATATTGAAGTAAAGGAAAATGAAAAGATAAATAAGTATGATAAGTTACAGTGAGAGGTCAAGAAAATGTGGTCAATAAAAAAAAGTAGAGGTAGAACCAGTGGCCATTTTGTAGTTTCTGCAGAAAAGAATTTCAATCTCTTGGACGCCATATCTGGAGATGTAAAAGGCAGTTACAGGAAAACATTTACAACCATAATGGAGAAATCAACACGTTATTAATATAAAGATACAAACGGATAAAGTACTGGATCACTTATGACCAGAGACTGTAGTTTTTGAGAATAATAATAGATCTTACAAGACTATGGACGTGGCCTGCCCTTCTGATTCCCGAATGGTTGAGAAAGATAGGGAGAAAGTGGTAAAGTATCGTTTTCTGAAATAAGAAATAAAGATGAAGCTGAGGCAAATAAGATATAACAATAAAAATAATAAAATAAAAATTAAAAAAAAGAATAATGATAATGATGTTAGTAGTAATAGAAATAAAAAGCCGCCTAACAGATCAACTGCTTCCAGTCACCTTTTTAATTGACTAACACATTCTTAATGTTTCGTCATCCTTCCTTTTTCTTAAACTCCAGCAGGTATATCTGTTTTGACGGGTGAAACTAGAACCCTCCTCTACCATCCCAGCGCACAAAACACACATTTTCATTAGTTTCCTTGAACTGGTTTCTCGTTGATTCATGGTTACACACCAAAAATGAATATTGACCGACAGTCTAAAAAAAGTAAAAGGTTATCAGCTGGAATTAACCTTCGCTACATTAATCTACTTCAAAAATAACAAACACAGGATACTTGTGCAATTGGGTCAACAATAAACGGTTCTGGTTTTAAACTTATGCCTCTTTCAAAATGAAAACAAACGTCAGCATGTCAACGCTCGCGGTGATCAAACAAAGGTCCCGAAATAGATAAATTAAAACAACTCCTCCTTTGGCTCCAGGAGGGTTCTCGATAGAAAAAGAGAACAATGATTGCAGAAATGCTAGTAGCTGCCGTGACTCATTACAAGGTAATGGCTATCTAATTTCAAAACAAACATCCCTGCATGTGCACACCTTATGGTGAAACTCTACCTTGTAATTTATTGTTATTGTACTAGTACACCTCAAGTTAAAGCTATTTTTAACTCAGACTATAATGCAATCCAAGCTCAAAAGTTCTTTCAGAGAACGTTTTTGCCCGTTGCAACTTCTCATATGACTCAGTATTCTTTTACAGTGTAACTTTACGAAGTTAATGTATTTTTTCTTTTGCAAGAAGCAAAATGGCCGACAACTCCGATGACACTAAATGTCCTAACTTTAACTACATTACTGCAGTTAGGTACATTTCGTACACATCCCATCTATTGATTATATAATTTTAACATATCNCTAAGATGTGCTCCCCAGGAACGGGTAATAAGAACAAAATACACCAAGTTCAATATAGAAACGACGGTGGAATCACCTTTGTGTTGTATGCCAGGAGAAAATGGCGTGGGTGTGAAAAATTTGCTCAAAGAGAATATAAATAAGGGACGATAAATTTGCAAATTTGATTCCTGGACATTACGTGGGAAATATGACCCAGATAGTGAAGCAAGCATATATCAGGACTCATCTACATTTGTTATTGAGCCTGATCATCTAAAGATATTCTTGAGACGTTATGACCCAGTGTGATTGCTACTGAGGGTGTCGAAAGCCAAATATGGTTTTTGTACAAATGGAAGAAAAGAAAAGCACAATGGTTGGTATTGCCATCGCTAGTGAAAAAATATTGAAGTAAAGGAAAATGAAAAGATAAATAAGTATGATAAGTTACAGTGAGAGGTCAAGAAAATGTGGTCAATAAAAAAAAGTAGAGGTAGAACCAGTGGCCATTTTGTAGTTTCTGCAGAAAAGAATTTCAATCTCTTGGACGCCATATCTGGAGATGTAAAAGGCAGTTACAGGAAAACATTTACAACCATAATGGAGAAATCAACACGTTATTAATATAAAGATACAAACGGATAAAGTACTGGATCACTTATGACCAGAGACTGTAGTTTTTGAGAATAATAATAGATCTTACAAGACTATGGACGTGGCCTGCCCTTCTGATTCCCGAATGGTTGAGAAAGATAGGGAGAAAGTGGTAAAGTATCGTTTTCTGAAATAAGAAATAAAGATGAAGCTGAGGCAAATAAGATATAACAATAAAAATAATAAAATAAAAATTAAAAAAAAGAATAATGATAATGATGTTAGTAGTAATAGAAATAAAAAGCCGCCTAACAGATCAACTGCTTCCAGTCACCTTTTTAATTGACTAACACATTCTTAATGTTTCGTCATCCTTCCTTTTTCTTAAACTCCAGCAGGTATATCTGTTTTGACGGGTGAAACTAGAACCCTCCTCTACCATCCCAGCGCACAAAACACACATTTTCATTAGTTTCCTTGAACTGGTTTCTCGTTGATTCATGGTTACACACCAAAAATGAATATTGACCGACAGTCTAAAAAAAGTAAAAGGTTATCAGCTGGAATTAACCTTCGCTACATTAATCTACTTCAAAAATAACAAACACAGGATACTTGTGCAATTGGGTCAACAATAAACGGTTCTGGTTTTAAACTTATGCCTCTTTCAAAATGAAAACAAACGTCAGCATGTCAACGCTCGCGGTGATCAAACAAAGGTCCCGAAATAGATAAATTAAAACAACTCCTCCTTTGGCTCCAGGAGGGTTCTCGATAGAAAAAGAGAACAATGATTGCAGAAATGCTAGTAGCTGCCGTGACTCATTACAAGGTAATGGCTATCTAATTTCAAAACAAACATCCCTGCATGTGCACACCTTATGGTGAAACTCTACCTTGTAATTTATTGTTATTGTACTAGTACACCTCAAGTTAAAGCTATTTTTAACTCAGACTATAATGCAATCCAAGCTCAAAAGTTCTTTCAGAGAACGTTTTTGCCCGTTGCAACTTCTCATATGACTCAGTATTCTTTTACAGTGTAACTTTACGAAGTTAATGTATTTTTTCTTTTGCAAGAAGCAAAATGGCCGACAACTCCGATGACACTAAATGTCCTAACTTTAACTACATTACTGCAGTTAGGTACATTTCGTACACATCCCATCTATTGATTATATAATTTTAACATATCCCATAGCCATTTTGTACACAACTCCATTAAGTCTTTTCAGAAATACAAAATTCCGACGTTGCTAATCACCAAATTTCGCGGTTGGGCCGATTAGTACCTCAGTTTTCAACAGCAAAGTTATGGATGGTCAAGAAACCCTCCATTATTGTTATTTTTGCAATTGAGCAATATTCTTTTTATTTGTCGGTAAAATTCCCAAGCAACATGCTTGAGGTACAAATCCCTATTTTACTAATATGTTTGCCATTAAACAAAATTCATGCTATCTGTTGATTAATCCCCTGTGTCGTACGATTACGGGGATGGATTTCTTCTGACTTTGACCATCTGCACCAGAAAATGGTGTTCAATTAAAAACCATTTGATAAAAAACTCACCGGTGAAAAGTGGAGAGTGCGTGTAACTTTCACTAGAAAATGGGAAACTACCATATAACACTATTAAAACTGTCTCGTTTGTGGGGTAGCGAATCACATGACTTTGTGAGCAATTGTACATTTTACATTGTTAACATTTCGCTTTCTGAAACTTTGCATGATTTCTCCAAAAAGACTACAATTTACGATAAAAAAGGGGAAAATTTCATATATAACTAACAGGCTTGGTGAACAGGGCCGGATCTGGGGGGTCTCTAAAAACCCTTTTTCGTCCACCCTTCCCAAATTTTTTTTCCTTGCGAAACCTTGTTCATGCACTCTGGTTTGTTTCCTGTGAAAAAGCATTCTGTACAGTGACATTTTGACTTTTATTTATGAATGATTTGACAAATTTTCAGTACCTGGTTGTGATAAAGAGAGTGATGAATTAGGTTTTGGAGAGGATTGATCAAGTGGAGGGGGAAATTTCTGATATGCCTTTTTTAAAAAGAAACATGCTGTATGTGACATTTTGAAGGCTACCTTTGCTTATTTTTAGTGACAAATCACTGCTGGTTTTCAATCTTTGATGGTGACTTTTGTGCTGCTATATACATAAGTCTTTAACTGACTGTGCCTGATGTCGTTTCTGTGATATTCATGAAATCCCATCACTTTCACTAATGTCAATATTAATTTCTCTGAGGCACAGGGTTATTTGATAAACGTACTGTGCAGTGAAATTTTGAAGGCTGACTTTGCTTACTTTAGTAATTTAAGTTGCTGCAAGTTGATTGTTGACATGATGGTGGCATATTGAACCAGTTTTTTACTGACTTTGTATTTTTGATTATCACGTAGCCCTTTCATTTCATTTTCCTTTTAAAAGACGTACACCAGCATTTATGCAGAGAACTATCTTGCGCAATGGGTAATAAATTAATACATAAATGTCATGATAGGTTGACAATCTGTTTAAGAATGAAACATGATTAAAATATTTGAACTTTAATTTTCCCCCTTATTTTTTCGTGTGTGTATGAATGCCATGTGAATGTTTGAAAGACAGGAATATTTTGACCGGTTTTCGTGGTATTCCTGAATAATTTTTTTTTTAATCTGGACACCCCTTCCACTTAGAACTGATCCGGCAATTATGAAATTCCATCTATAAGTCCATCACAGAAGATTGAATATAACTAGATGATGCAACTTAAACCCGAACATGTGTGTTATCAATCAAATTTTCACTTCCTGAGCCCCAGTAACCCATAAAAGTAAATACCATACCCATACCGAGTGCTTAACTTCCTGTCATTTGGGTTTTATATAACTAAAACAATGTTTTAATCACTAACATTTTATTGCAAAAGAACTGTTGGGGTACTCCTGTGATATTCCAAGGCATTGTTTGTGAAAATTATGCTCTGCCATGCAAATTGTCATACCCTTAGAGTCGTTTATCTATAAAAGTTAATAACATATGCCTATCGAAACGTTTAACCATCGGCCAATCGGTTTTCGTCACCGAAGCAATGTGCTAGCTACTATTCCTTTTTATTGAAAAAGAATTGTTGTGGAAGAGCAGGGGTACTCTAAGGATATTTCAAGTCTACTTTAAGAGTACTTCAAAGAGTACTTCAAAGAATACTCTATGTATACTCCACAGATACTCCATAGATAATGCACGGATACTCCAAGGATAATACACGGATACCCCAAGGATACCCCAATGGTACTTAATGGTCACTGCTATGGAAAAACATGGGTCGGAGGATTAGCTTTGCACGTATATGACCCTTTGGGCAAAGATTTACGATTCAGACTTCAGTTTTTAGGTGTGACCCCACGTTAGTCAACGCCACTTTTAAAGTTCATAAATCCAAATCATTTTGACCGTTACTTACTCAAGTTTACCCTATCCTGAAGCAAAAGTGCTTTTGATGCTCAGGTCCATGTTTTTCCCCTGCCAGTGTTTCATTTCAGTTTGTAAGAGGATATTTTATTGTTGCAAAGAAAAGCCAATGTTACGGTAGTTATCCGAATGTTAGCTAAATGTCACCATAGTTCAATTATAAATGCCACTCAGATTTCAGGGATTCGAATAGCATTACAATATGGAATGAACATATTATAGTATTAAGTGCTGTGTTCAACTGTGATAGTACTAAAACAAATTCACCACAACTCCTCTAAAAGAAAAAAAATTATCTGCTTTCTACAACGTCCTACAATTCTCATCACCAGCTCCCCCCTCCCCTTTCCCCAAAATAATATTTTCTTCTGTACTTAATTACCAAAACAGTTTCCGACGGACATCACAGATGACATCTGACAGAACTGCCAAATATGAGTGATTGTAACCTGTTGAACAACAGTTGAAATAATAAGTAAGTAACAACAGTAAACAGAATGCATTTAAATCTTCTTTTTTGGAGTACAATTGCTTATGAGTCAACGTTGCAGCCTTAATTAAGTTTTGCTGTTGCAATACCTGATTTTTTTTTTGTACCATTTGGTTTCCGCCATTCCTAGAGTACAAAAAAAAATTCTTTTTTTACCGTTCTGCCGTACGAAAGGTGCGGTGCCATTTTCAAACACTGACGCATTGAATGAAGATGGGGTTTTATCTTTTCCTTAAATCCTCCTCTAAAAGGGACGACAAAGTGATAAGGAAATCGTAAAGAGATACCAAGGCTTTGAAACAAAGTGTTTAGAGACAACGGCTTTGTATTGGGGTTTTTCTCCCGCTGCACGTGTAGTGTTATCGTTTGTTGTAAGCAAAATATATGTTTTTCATAATTGCTAAAAAAGAGTCACAAAATTGTACACCCTGTAGGTACTGCAAAGCCAAATTTCAAGTTTGCATTCCGTTCAATTGTGCATGTATCTTTGTTTTCCTGTGCTTGTCTCGTCCTGTAAACAGTGACGTCAGCCAAAACTCTTAACTGCCCTTTCCACTTTTCAATCCAACTGTTCAATCCACTTTTCGAATGTGTGGTACTGTAGGCTTTATACTTCTACAGTCAAAATGACAGCGATATGTATGCAATGTTTTGGAATCTGTATCAATACTACAATACTCTAAAGCTTACTAAAAAACATGGAAAGGCCAATTTAATTTTTAGGTCTTTAATTCTCAGTTTTGCAACGACGGCTAATTAAACATAGGAACAGTTATAACCTAGACACTCTATGCCTCTATGAAGCACATTCATATTGGATCCTCAATATCTGCTTCCCTTCAGAAAGTATGAATGTTACCCCCTAACTGCAAAACAACTAACGATGTACACCCTAAAGCTTTTCCATCTCCAAAAACATTTACAACAACAGCAATAAGTAGTTGTTTTTTCTCCATTTAGTGTAAGCTGTGGCAACCTTTCTACAATTTGTTACTGATACATTTGTATTTATTGGCCTGACCACGCCAATACCCATGGCTACATTTGCTATACATCATATTTAACTTAATCTATGGCTGCCACCTACGCCTCACCTATCAGGATATGGCACACTCGTTAAACAAGATTTCAGAGAGATGTCAGTGGCATATCGTGAACAACACCAAAAACTGCCATTTAACCAGCCTTGCAAAAAAACGCTTTAGACATCAGCTGATCCTGTTCCAATAAGCTACAACATAACCTTAAATATCCATTAAAACGACAACATAACCTTAAATATTCATTAAAAAGCAAATGCTCTCAAAACAAATATCGAAAAGGCTGGAAATTTCTGATTCCTCTCTAGCATCTGAATGGAATTCCTACGCTATCAAATGTGAAAAGCGTATCAATTATATCGTGATTACACAATCCACAAAAACTCATCCCCTCTTCCTTCCAACACTAATGAGAAAGTGAGAGAAAACAAATTTTGGTTACACAAACACTCCAAAAGCTCAACCTGATATAAAATTACTATGAAAGAAGACGTCCAGATAATCGTTTGTGGAAAAGAAATCGGTTATGATTACCTCCAAAATCTGGTTATAGAAAAACGAGGACCGTGTCTTATTTGCACTAATTGCTTTTGATACTGTTATCCTTAGACTTAAAGGATTTACATTCACTTGATACTCCGTATCGAATAACAGAAATTAACCACATACGGTCAAATACGATCCACGAGGGAAATAGTTTCAGCATCAAGAGAAATTCTCAAGGTTATATCGAGGCAGAGCAAGGACAAAACAAATAGTTTTCTACCATGTAATCGTAGCAGCGGTTTGTTTCCAGGTTCTTTTATCTGACAAACAGCTGAAGTTCTTTCACTTCTTCAGTTGCTTCTCCTCCTTTTCATTTTCGAGCACCACCTGGCATAGAACAGTCAGGTGAGCGTTGTGATATGGCGAATACAAGACGTAGGAACGTTAGATATATTATGGATTGCTGTTGGGGGGAGGGGGGTAGAAGGATTGGGCTACAATCTTTTTGGTCAGAAATACAAATTTAATTATACATTATGCTTTATACAAGTAATTAATTACAAAGCTCAGTTTTAATATGAATTGGTCCGTCTTAGAGCAAATAATTGAACCCACGTAACTGATACAAAATATGTTTAGCATATCTGTATATACCTAATGCATCCTCCATTTCTTTGCAGATTAAGTCTTATAGACAATGTATAGAAATTTAATTGTGATATGCTTGTTTTTTGTGTTATTATAGGCAGAAAAAATATATATAAATTATGAAAATCAAATTATTATGTGAAGAAAAAATTATAAAAGGTTTTGTATTTACAGTAAAAATACAATTATTTTATTGTTAAAAATTGTCGAGTTGGTCAAAGTCACAGATGTTGGAGCTTTATCATGCCTCGCATCGTAACTACTTTCCGACCTCAGAGAAACACTACGATTGACGACATAAATCTTCTCCATACCTTGTATTGTGATTTTTTGGTTTGAAAGACTTTTCTGACTTTGTGCGCGTGCGAGTTGTACTTGTCAGTTATCATTTGTAGATCATTTCATGAGCAAATAGCATTACCTTGGTCGTGGTTTTTCAGGTGAATAACCTATGCAATTTTGATTTTCCGGATCTTAATACTTATTATCATCGAAAGGTTACACGTCATCCAGTGATGAATTGGAAAAAAACCACACAACGGCAACAAGCCAGAAAAGGTGAATACAGGCATATGTACTGTAGTTACATGGGTGAGATAAATGAGTGAGTTAAATAAACACCAAAATCACTTCAAACCTGCAAGTGGCGTCCTGGAACAATTGAGGAAAGGCACATTGCTGGAGTGATTGTTGTTGTATGACACAACTTCATGACTACAGCACTCCCTATTCCCAGCCTGATAACTGACAATACATAAAAAGATGTCTTAGCACTAGTAGTATGCCTAGTTTTGCAGCACTAACTTCCGACTGGATATTTGTTATCGGCCTGAATAGTGACAAAAATAATAGGTCCCCATTATTATCACTACTGTATTATTATTATTATTATTATTATTATTATTATTATTATTATTATTATTATTATTATAAGTAGTAGTAGTAGTAGTAGTAGTAGTAGTAGTAGTAGTAGTAGTAGTAGTAGTAGTAGTAGTAGTAGTAGTAGTAGTAGTAGTAGTAGTATTTTAGTTTGTTGTAGCAGCAGCAGCTGTTCTTACTGCTGCTTTGTTGTTGTTGTTACAGTCACAACAAGCAGCATCCGACGACGAGGATTTCTTGTTCT
>RDPX01000006.1:827455-906758 GCA_003991215.1 Morbakka virulenta | reverse complement strand
TCTCTCCCTCTCTCTCTCTCTCTCTCTCTCCCCTCTCTCTCTCTCTCTCTCTCTCTCTCTCTCTCTCTCTCTCTCTCTCTCTCTCTCTCTCTCTCTCTCTCTCTCTCTCTCTCACAGACACACACATCCTATCTCCTTCTACTCTCACGTACTTTCTTTTTTAGACTTCTCTTTGTCATGATATAATCATAATTATCTTTAGCACAATACAGCATAGTAGAAACGGATAAGATAGGGTTGCTCGTATATCAATAAACACTACAGATTTATTGCAATAAATACATTGACCATTTATCTGACAAAGAATTTTGACAACCATAAGCGAAAAGGAAAAAAGTAAGAAAACGGAATGACAGGTGTAAGAATGGGGCCATGCTTGTTATAGAGAAAAAGGGATAATTTGCTTTGGTTCTTTGTATATTCAGTAACACTCAACCTCTTAATAATTAAAGAGCCAAAATTATCTAGGTAATATCTATTCGATAAATAGGCCGTGACAATATTTACTAAACAAAGCCACTCTTGACATCATAAAATTGAAGCAGTATTTTGTGGGACTTTATGTCTGTATCAAAAATTTGGCGTACCAACTTGTACTTACGAGGACACTATGAATAAGCGCTTGCTTCACAAATGGCGAACAAGAACACCCGACACTAATTATCAGCAATATAATGACTTTACTAAAAATGTCAATATTCTTGTTGCTGAACTGGCGCATGTTTACTACTTTTTATTGCTGAAATACACAAAGAAATATAGATTTTAACGTTTCTTTTCTAACATTTCTGGATTATTATATGGCTGAGCCTTTAATTCAATGCAAACCTGACTATATAAAAAGTGTCTGTATGTATGGGTCTGTGTTTGCATAAGGTACTAAGATGGGTCCTTAAAAAATCTCGATCCTTCCATCGAGATTTTTTAAAAGAAAAACGGGAAAAAAAAGAAATCAAAAATGGGGAGTGGAAACTTGAGTTTAGTGTTTTTGCTCATTAGGATACATGAAGACAAAGAATCTACATGTACCCTGAAGAGATGAGATAAGTAGCGTGAAGTAGCTACTAAGTCTTTTAAATCCTTTTGCCCTTTCTCTCGTGTACATTTTACATGTATTACTGTATGTATGTTTGTAAATATTTATGTATATATGAATTTTTTAATGTATATCACATATAAGTACATACGTTAGGTGTGGAAAATAAAGTTTTCAGCGATAAATTTGTCAGACGAAGAAAAAACCCACAACATAATGCAGGCCAAACTGCAATAATTCCCCGTTGTTTAAAAATTACTGCGGGGCACAAAATTTAACAAATATCGACTTTGAAGCTGCATACCAAAAACACGCTAATATAAGAAAAGCACCAAAAGGGTTTTTATCTATCTGCAATTTAATTCAATAATAGCAAGCACCCCAATAACAAAAAGCTAACAACAGCTCTTTGTTAAAGAATTTCTTAGTACACAAGGATAGAATTTTCAACGTTCTTTCTCATTCAGCAGCCCCTAAAACAAGCAGTTTGGGCCCTACCCCCTCTAATATACCAACCAATAGTGATGTTAAGCCAAGTATTACAAAAGGCTACTCAGCTTAGCTTTACAATGATTGTTTGCGACTCGATGCTAAGACATGGGCATATTACATTAAGCCATTTGTAAGCGGAAAATTCAGTCCAAAAGTAACTCTTGTTAGGATAAAGGTACCCGGTGGTCATTTCAATTTAAATTAATCCAATACTTATCATTATCATATAAAAGCCTTTACAAAACCATCAAATATGTTCGGTGCACCAGAGAAGACAGGAGCGGAACACCTGCTTACCTACAAGATATTTAAGGGTTCTTCCGAGGTAAGAAATTTCTTAATCTGTTAAATTCACACAAAATTCGTCTTAACTCTTAAAAAGGACAGTTTATTAATACATAAATGATAGATAGTGAAAAAGAGTATCGCATCTATAACTTACCCTGTTGTTCCATTTCCAATATAATTTCCTTGGCAGGAACGTGCCAAATTATAATTTAAATCAGAGTAATCTTGACTATCCTGCAGTGATATTTTAACACGTGAAAACCATCAGCAAGCAGTTCCAAAAGTACAATTTGCCACTTCTGAAAGTTGTCATCTTCCCAAAAGCTGATCAACTGCAAGGAATAAAATATTAAATCTTAAATGTCTAAAATTTTCTACAATAATATGAGACAATTTGCACTCTTTGGTTACAGGATCAAGATATCGAATTTTCGAGATCAAATTACTTAACATCAATTTCTGTGCAAAGAGAATGTTGAAACAGTGGGGCATTGGCCAACTTTCGTTTCCTGTTCTTGATTAACGAGATGTTAGAATAAACAATGGGAGACAGTACTATAAAACTCTTCCAATTCTCTCATTTTAATACAACTGTCTATCGAGGGCATTTCCCAATTCAGTAGTTACTGATAGGTTTAATGATAGTGTCCATGATATTAAATAGGGTTTCGACAAGTCTGCTCTTGTTGTATTTCCTGATTATTCTCAGAAGCTACAGCGAAGATTTATTACCTAACATAACAAAAGGTGATTGAATATCATGCAGCAAGCTACTGTCGGAAAAAAACTATCAAATGCACTAAAGTAGAAAAGATTTTTTTAGGTGTTATACCTACTTTTTCAGTAGAAAAATATCAAATCTCTAGGGGAAGGGGAAAAAATTAAAGCAATGAACCTCGCGTATGTTAATGTGATGATCAATCGCAGAGCTACTACTGCTAATAATTGTAAGTAATGCAACTATAACATTAGCACAACCAGTGCCGCAGATACAAGAGTGACAGGTAGGATAAAATAGAGTGATGGGTACGATAAAATAGAGTGATAGGTAGGATAAAATAGAGTGATATGATGATGACTGCGCTGTTAGCAATTCAAGAAATAATGGGGTAAAACTATACATATGACTTTAGAAATCGAATACTAGTAATATTAGTAAACGTTACTTTGTATCTATAAATAGATAGATCGATAGATAGGTAGGCAGATAGGCAGGTAGGTAAGTAGGTAGGTAGGTAGATAGATAGACAGGCATATATAAATAGATAGATGGATATATACATATATATATACATATATATATACATACAGACAGACAGACAGACATGCACAGTTAAAGCACTTTTTAACTAGTAAGCATGCATATATCGGCTCTCTGCTCAACTTAAATGCGTCATAACCAGGGGCGACTAAAGCATAATTTGTAAGGCAATTCGAATTTTAAAAGATAGAACTGGAGTCAAGAGCGGGGATTTAGCATCATTAGTTGGGTCCAGTGGCAATACATTCAAACCCTATATGATTTTCGATACCTTAAAGTTGCACAATTTTTCTACTTAAATCCTGTAATTATACCCTTCTGTTAAGCTGTAAAGTACTTTAGGTACTTCAAGTGCAAAAATGTTGAGCGAAAGAGCCAACTATCAATGAAAATTCAAGTTCTGCGGAACTTCTTTTGACCATTAATCTTATTTTTCAGACAGAGAATTAAGTCTCGTCAACATTCACGACCATAGATAAAAAAATGAAAATATGTAGTCATAAAGCACCTTCAGCGTCGAAAAAGCAAGTATTGTCGACGAAAAATTACATTTTAACGATGACCTATCCTGTTTCGTTTCTTAATTTTGGTACTTGCAAATTTCTTCATACAATGAAAAATAAACAAATGACCCAAGTAATTATAAGACCACAACTAGTTTACTTTCAAAAACTAGATAGGAACCATGTGTCGGAACAAAAATGGAAGTTTATCATTCATGTGTCTGTGTTAGACACACGTCTAATCTTGACAAGTTATCATTTTGGCACTAGTCTAACACTGTGCCTCTGCCCATGCAAGAACAATCTACTGGAATAATTCCCCGGCACATATTCAAGTTACTGCATGTACCAAATATCTTCAACTTTTGTACTTGCAACATTTACGAGTTAGTACGCGTAAAACAATAGGCTCTATCTCGTTTGATATCGTAATGTAGCTGTTACCTGTATTCTGGCAATTTTTATCATTCTTGTTCAAATTTTTTGAGCCAATTTCCCACAGGATAGCTTGGCTTGCCTAACGTTTCAAGAAATGTGAATAAAATATTTATGTGTAAAACATCTGATATAGACACAAGAAATGAAGTGTAATATCATGAACAATATTCTGAAGATGTAAAGAGTGAAGGGAGACCTAACAAGCGCGTCAGTATAAAGCAGTTGAATTTTGGAGTAGGTTGTTTTCACTACCCATTAAAATGGTTTTACCTCTGTTAAATTGGTCTTTCAATGCTACATTCTGTAATTCATTATTCATTTGCATTGGAAAGGATGAAAAGTAACGTATTTTTTATTTTTGATATGGAAACTAAACGTTTATAAGTATCGAGTGAACCTTTATGAGTACAAAACGGTATATGTGCGTGTGTCCCCCGCGGCTGTGTATGCATGTGGTACGGACAATGCCCGTGTCTGGGTGTGGTTCATTACTGAAACATTCAAGGAGCTGGGCCCTTTGTCTTTATTGTAAAAACAGGTCATTTCAATATAGAGGAAGCCCCAACGTAAACTCGTGGTCAGTACAAACTAAACTTTTCGATTTTCCAAAATTATCTTTGTGTGTATCAAAAGATTCCGACGAAAAGCTTTGCTATAATTTGCATATTGAGGTATAATAAATAGCACTTGGTTGCATATATCTGAGTATGAATCAACAATCACACAGTTCCACCATTTAGTTGCCTACCTGGAAGGAATAAAACACACTGTAAACAAAAACTGAAAATAACAAAATGATAAAAGAACAGAACTAGTTTCTATTCACAAATGGCAAGTTTCACTGACCATTTCACAAAAGTAATTTTAATTCTGGACTGACTTGACAGGTACCAATTTGTTTCTAGAGTCTATTGAGTTTCTACAGGCTATTATTTAAATTATTGGATAATGAAAGGCAAATATTTGGTGTAGTATAAACATGTCTTTTCTATCTCAGTCTTTCAAACATTATGTAACTTAAATAAAAATGAAAAAGCTGACAGTGACTGCTTGTGGCTGCTGCGGGTAAAGGGAAATTAGAAATTAATATTGTATTTGTAAAGAACACTCCTCGTCAAGAAACCGCACAGGGCAGCTATCATTACGATTACTTCCATATTTATTGAGATACGATTTACAAAGAAATGGCATTTAAAGAAAATGTTCCATGTTTACGTTCTTCATTGTTCTTTATTAATAAATTTTGAGAAACCCAGTACGTTAAGCACCGTGATACTGTTTTTTAAGAAGTCTACCCTTTCTTCAAATGACGACAAAGTTACAATACGTGATGCTTATGCGTTAAAAAGTCGTTTTAAGTGCTTAGTGTTTTGGTACTTATTGCTCGAACACTGCTGGAGTGGTATTACTTGCTGCTGTGCTGCCACTATCAAAAGCTGGGTTTTCATAATCTACAGGTTTTTTTGTCATCAATAACCTCCGAGCACTGAGCATTGTTTTTTCGTGGGGTTACGTAAGTTTTTAAGTGGAGCAATACGATTTAATCACTTGTACCTGGGTATTCAAAACTCGGATTGCATTAAAACGGGGGGGAGGGAGGGGGAAGGTCACAAAAAATTAGATTGAAAGTATTTATACTTGCTGTGGTCTGAGCAAAAACTGAAACATCCAACAAAGTGCTGGTGGCACCATCGATACTTTTCAGATCAATAAAAACAGTGACTTTTCAAATAAATCACGATAGACAACAAATTAAAGATCGCTCGATATTTTTTACAGCTAGATTCGAACCACTGAAAACTGAAGAATCATGATTTAAAACAGGGCAGTCATTATTTATCATGGACAAGGATCATTAACTCCGATGTCTTAATTAAAACGTGTTATTAATCGGAGGTCGAGTGGAGTCATTTGTACTACTAGGTTTTATCAGCTTAAACTGGGCTGGTCTTTTTTGAAACTCGCATTATATTTGCAATAGACTGACTTCCCTGAGAGTGGGAATTAAATTTTGTTTTCCTTTTCTCAAAAAATAAAAGACGAGAATTTGAAGTTCTACCTGAATTCAAAAAGGGTTTTAGTCTCCAAATGAAGCTTAGGCCCAGCTTACCCTTCCCCATAAAGGGTAGAAAAATAACAAGTACGTATATATATATATATATGAGATGGGAACCTGTTGTTAGCGTAATGCAATGCTCGCTGCGCATGCGTAGTTTGAGCACTCTGGAAGGATCCCACAATAACTCTTTAAGCTGTGTTTGCTCCGGCAACATGGCCAGAGAGTTATTCCTCAGAAGCTCTGTGCTGCACTGATGAGCCCACAAAGGGCGAAACAGTACTGTCTGCAGTTTGAGTATATATATATACATATATAAATCCAGTATAGTATACAAAATAATGTCTGGCAATACAAACACATATTATGTTGCGTCCGTAATAGTAATTTACATTTAAATTTGTAGTTTCGTTCCTGCCTTAAAGTAGGGTATATGCCTTCTTTTTCCCTCTCTCTGGTTTCCTGTGAGTGCTGCGGCTCTTTTAAGAGCCCCAGCAATGCAGCACCACATGTTCAAGGATATGTAAATATCTTTTCATAATATATATATATATAAAAATTTAAAAAATTGAGAAAAAGGTCTCCCCAGAAGATGAGGATAAAAGGACCCAAAAAATTACAAAAAAAAACGAATCAAAAAATAAATCATTCTTAAAAAATCAAACCTCCATTTCCCCCCTGTTTGTTTATTTCTTTGTCTTTGTCTTGCGCGCGCGCAATGACCCCATTCTGCTCTCTTCTCTGCCTATCGGATTTTTCAATGATTAACTGGTGGACGTCATTTTTGATTCTTGAACCCAATGGCTCCCCCGTTTGCCACTGTTTACCGGGGTAGACGTATGAGAAAGATCCAGTATACAAAATAACTAGACAAATTTAGGAGTTACTACTAGTTTCATGTTTTCTTAACAATCTTCAAACTGTTGAAGATTGTTAAAAGATTGTCAAACAGTTTGAAGATTGTTAAGAAAACATGAAACTAGTAGTAACTGCTAAATTTGTCTAGTTATTTTGTATACTATACTGGATTTATTAACGCTCTGGAAACATTGAGCACTCTTAGTGAACATTGGTATACTTTACTAATATTACTATATACATATATATATGCAGACTGGTGGTTGGCCACTCACCAACTACTAAATACAATTGCCACACCATACCTGCTCGTATTTCAACAAGATTTCAAAACATTACTTGAAGTTCAATTTTTACTCTGGACTAAGTTAACTAAAAGCAAACTTCTATCTTTGAAATAAATTCTTGTTTCCGTAGCGAACAGAAATACCGCTCTCACAAAAGGTCATAGTGCCCATTGCACGTTTGTGTAATTTTAAACAAAAACATTTCACAATATCGATTTTTTTTGTTGCGTCCATCAGTCATAGTCAAACAAAAGGACTTATTTTTCAGTCAAGTTAGTCTACTGAACAACCAAACATGTGATATCCTGAGATTGAAAAAGTGTATACGTTTCACACAGAACCAAAAATACTAAACTGTGGGAATCAAACTTTTAGAACCATTGTTTTGTGGTTCTTGTGGTTCGTGGCCTTTCCTTCTAAGGTTTCCAAAAACCTCCACTTGAACAAACTCCTCAATTTGTTCCACAGTCGCCCATTCGTAGACAAAATAAGTCAGTGGCTGGGAAATGATGCAATGCGTTTTTACTAAAAAATTGAGACGCTACTTGAAGGAAAGTCAGGACTACTTCATCGCTCCCTCTACTAAGGAGAGATGAAGTAGTGTTGAATATTGACCAATTTTAGCAAACACTCATACAAAATTCATTGCCCAAAAGTTTTCGTGTTTCGGGATTTAAAATATGATTAATTTTTAAGCCGTTTAAAATTCAGATATTTTTAACACAAAGAAAAGTTAGTTCGAATTCCGCTGAAGTCGAACATTGAAGATTAATACTGATAGAATCAAGAAACATATGCATTTTTTCCCAAAAGCATATGTAATACTACATATTTGTCTTCAGATTCGACCTTTGATATCAATATTTGGCAAGTAGGATGCTACGCGATCTGGAAACTCTCAGGGTACTCTAAAATCAAAAGTTTGGAAAAGTAGTGGCCCAGGAGATATTAACATTAAGTATGAATAATTGATGGAATCAACAATTCTTGTAGAATAAATACTACGTTTCATTTTGCAAAGAATCCTAACTTTCAATTTTTAGTTTTTGCATTTCAGAGCCACGTAATTGCAATATTGCAACGCATATACTTAGTATACCTAAAAGTTCAGAAATAAAAATCATCGCCCATTAGACAAGCACTTATCAATTGTAAGCTACCGGAGAGAGGGGCCTTTGTTGGAAAAGGCTGGTTAGGTTCTCGCCGATTTCAAATTCGTACCAAAAACAACACGAATTACTTTCGACAAAAAAGATGAACGACATTTTTTATGGAGGCCTCTAGCTTTTGCGTCATCTTCCAGAAAGGTTTTAAGACATGATGGGCGTATATTTAACTTTGAATAAATGTAACTCGAGGATAGGGGGGGGGGCAGCAAATTGATCCCAGCTAAAGTGCCTGGCAGAAATTTTAGGGTGAATGCGAAATCATTCTGGAATACCATTCACTGATTTTAAACTGTATCTTACAACATCCGCCACTGTAGTGATATCGACAGTAATATCAAATGATCACACAAGCATGAGTTAAACACTCTTTCGTCAAGTCGCCCCAATTGAATGCAGCATAGTTAATGTTGCTGGCGTAATTACTATTCGTTTACGAAATTTGACGCAACAAAATGACAAGCTTCTTTTTCCCTTCGAGTCTCCAAATGCAACCTATTATCAGGAATTGCAGTATAGAAACTCAGTGAAAAATCTCAAACATTCAGCATGAAAATTACATTTCAATATTAACAGTGGTTCAGGTCCATGGCTGAATAAGGTCTCAAAGGACAGAAGCGCACATTGCTGACAAAGTCTTACTTAGCCGGTTAAGGCGGGCATACTTGATATTATCAAGAAGAGGACTTTGTACTTGGATAACAAAATAATGAATTCCGAAGCAGTCAACAACACAGGCGTCCCCAAAACATTTAAAATATAATCATGCCAAGGAACTCTGAATTGCCCTTTCTAACACAAGATGGAAAAAATTGTCGGAAAAGCCTGGAAACATCATTTAAATACAAAATATGCAAAGATTTACTGCTTATAACCCACTTATGTCAAGTCAAGTATAACGTTTCATTAATGTTAAGTTTAATTTCAGTTTATGGAAACATTACTCTTTTCAAAACCGTTAAAATTAATTTTTTATTTTAGCTTTTAACACCACATGTAACACAATTCAAGTGCTTTTGGAATATGACTACCCGAGTATACCACATATTTTTGCAATAAGAGTCGTTTCTTTGTGAGAAATGTGGGCAAAAGGTCAAAATGTCTACAAGCCCAACAGTTACGTTATCCTCAGTTTCCTTTAATCGGCCTGGGGAACGAGGACTTTACAAAAATATACATCCATATTTACTCGAAATGTTACAATTTAAGTACAGTAAGGACTGTTCTAGAAAAGGGCCCAGAATAGAAATTTGTCATTTCTGATCTTTTCATAAAACGTGTGCATACTTAAATGCATTTCAGAATAATTTACAATATGTCAATAATTAAGTCCCCAAATTCAGTTGCCTGAAGACCTATGCAGAATGTCATAAATCTACCAGGTTATCATTCCCGTAACGTTTGTGCTATAAAATATGTTTGGATAGGCTGAGCGAAAGGTGACATGGGGGGCTATATGGCTTGTTACCATAAAATACAATTACGACAATTCTGATGCTATTAAGAAAGCTTACCATATACTGAAAAAATCGATGCTTAAGGCAATTAAGAGCTAAAAAAATATACAGTTCAAGGAATTCTCCAATAAATTCTGTTAGTGTAGAACAAAGCTTCTCTAAACAGAAAATTTTGCCCGGCGGCAGACACGTCTTAGTTTTTGTTTAAAGTCCTTAGTAATGCATCTTCAGTTAAATAAGAAAATGTAATAATAAATTATCACCACAATATCCTCTTCGTTTTGTGCTTATTTGTAAAGTATTATGTGCTAATATTCTTAGCAAATACCCTTAGCAAATACCAAGCAATTTATAGCTAATATTTGACCAGTACTAAACAAATATCTAATAACTACATGTTATCTATACATATACATTAATATATATATATACACATATATTACACAAATTATACTTATTTAAGGTACGTTACTCATGACAATAACTAAACTAATAAATGAAAAGGGACACTATCAAACAAAAGATGGAACTTAGATTAAAGAGATGATATCTACGAACGTCTGTATGAAAGTGGGGTTTTTTAAGGTTATGGTTAGACAAGCGGAGCTGTGAACACATTTGCCATCTACGATGTCAGTAGTATACTACATACTAAATGTAAGTAGCTATAGTGCATACTACAATGTAAGATAACTACTCAAATTAACAAAGTCATTTCATTCACTATTTAAAAGTTGAGTGATCTAGATCCAAGACATGCACAGGTACATATGTTAACCTGAAAGCTCGTCAGGGGAATAAATTTTGAGAAACTGTTTCTTTGGTGTTGCCTTGTCAGGAAAATTCTTACAAAGCCAAACTACCATTACGTTAAGGACGTTTTCACGTGCCAGATTCAAACTGACTTCGTGCCTGAGAGTTTAGCAGAAGGTATTCATAATGTCCCGTCCTGCACTATTACAAAAAGAAAAATCCAGTGTCGTCCCTCATTATTGTTGACATGAAGGATAAGAGGGGCACAAAGGAACTAACAACCGAACATGCTTCACAACACAAGCAACAGGATAAATCAGTCAAAAGTATAATCCCTTCATTACTGTCTTGCTATTGTTACATGCCCAAGTCAATCGTGTTACCATTGTCGTCAGGTTTATTCATGGTGAGAAGTCTAGTAAAATAAAGCTCAGAAAATGAGCTTTCTTTAGATTTTGTGCATTACCGGTAGTCTGGATTCGAAACGTCCTACTGGGAACTCGTATCACTTATCAAGTGCAACCTCAGGAGTATTATGCTACTGTTTCAAAAAGTCATCTCCATATCTGTACTCGATAAGCTTTGTCACGTTTCGTTGGTTGAAAAACAGTTGACTGTTATAAAACAGCCAGTGTTTGTGTATGTGAGTACATATTTATATGTGTACCTAAATATGTTTCGTTCTTTCTTATAACAAACAGACTTAAATAAATCTGGTTCCTTGCCTCTGCAAGTTAGTGACAATATCCTTTACCCTAGCAACAAAGTACAGCAAACACAATTACATCCATTATTACTTAAAATAAGTCCAGGTGATAAAGTACTCCCTGTTGATAGAAAAACCCGTTAAAGCAAACTCCTAGTGATAGTAATCACCAGGCTAAAGCAAATATGAGTTTTGCATAATTAGTTGACCATGGGCCAATATATTTCAGAAAACCTCAGGTAAGCAAAAACTGCATAGCAGGTATTATATTTAAGGTCCCGTTTAAGCATATTTCTTTAATACAAAGTACCCAATACCAAACAAGCTAAAAATACTGGTTGAAATATACAACCGAAGGGATAAAATTCCTTTATATATCTGCAAGTTTGGGTATCATGTGCGCGTGGTAGTTAACAAGTAATAAAACACATCTTCTTTTCTTCACATTATTACAACATGCCGGAAGAGCCAAAGAATGTCATAGGTAATTAATTATCTGTGAAAAATAGCCTGTTAAAATTTTCAACCTTAAATGCTAACAATAAAAGTAATAATTATAATGATTATCATAGTCTTTGCATTGTAAGACTTTTCCTCCGTACTTACCCCACTTCAAACGGCGCTCTTCTATTGGTCTTTCCTCGTCTATTCCAGCTATCCTCTAAACTTTACTAGTGGGATTTGCAGAATTTGCAGAAGTTTCGATTTCACTTTCTACGAATAAGTCATTTTTACTCTAAAAACACCTCATACTGATAATATCTGTTGTTACGAATGGTGTCTTCTACATACACTTCTACGTATAACCGTACTTTGTACTTCCTTTATATAATCTCTATAATACGACCATCTGGAAAGAAATAAGTAGCAAATTACCAAGACTTGTGCTGTAAAAAATGAAAAGGAGAAATAAATATGACATGAATACGTGAAATTCACCTCGATTGCAGACTGGAAAAGCTATTCAATTCGTGATGCTGATGCAAACCTTTACTCAAGCCGTGACGCCGAAAGACAGCAGTTGCAAAACTACGGTCCGCAAGACCCTCTCTTCTGGCCCGCGGTGACCTTTTTGTCTGCGGAAAAATTACGTTTAACTCCACCCCTGCAATTTTCCCAAATTTTATCTACTTCTATCGATCTCAAACTAAATGTTCTATTATACCTTCCTTTCTTTAACTAACAATCATCTACCTAGTCTTTTAGAATGAAATAATCTATCTGTGTTGACCGTGCCGTGAAAAAGTAAAGTCAAATAAAGTCACTTTTTCAACTTTCGTTCTGTCAGTGGGAAAAAAATCACATAGCGAAATAACTCTGAAGAGGGAACATTAAAAGCAACGACCTCTTACCATAAGTGGATATATTTGCACACCATATTCAGGTAACGTTAATTCATGAAATCATAAATTTGTTCAATGTTCTGTCATTTCCAGCTTTTATTGGTGAGCAATAAGTTCGCATAATCCGATTTTGCGCGATATCCTGTCCACATACTTTCAGTTTCACTATTTAATCACGTTGAGTTCACTTTATCTCAGCGTTCAGCGACAGCCGAGAAAAAGAAAAGAAAAATAGACGGTGACTTTCAAGAAGATGGAGTTTGAAATACTTCTGCAACAAATCCGGGGAGAAAGCATTGTGTGACTTGCAAGAAAATCGTGGTTGTGTTGAAACAATACACCCTGCGCCGTCATAATCAAAGCAAATATCAGGAGGAATACGCACAGTTGGAGGGTAAAGTCAGTGCCAAAACACTTTCGCAATTACAAAATTAGATCCCACTTAAGAGGGCACTGATCAGTAAATCCCCAAATAGAAATGAATACTTAACCAAGACCAATTATAACGTTTTTTACGTCATGGCTAAAAGTGGCAAAACCATTAAAAGATGGTGAATTGGTGACGGAATTCTTGTCGAAGGTGGTTGAGTAACTTAGCCCAGAAACGCTGAAACAATTAAAAATGTAATTTTAGGTGCAAATACCATTGGCCGCCGTGATGCAGCCATGGGTGAACATATTGTGATTTAAATAGCGAAAAATGCAAGCACGTTTTGCCATTTTTAAATTCCAATGGATGAATCGCTGAGTAGTTGTTCCACAATTCAAATGCTTGTGTTCATTAGAGGTGTGAATGTGGGCTTGAAAAAGCCACAACCAATGTTCCTGCACTGTATTATTCACCAGCAAGCTCCGTGTGCATCAGCGGTGTGCTGAATAGCGTGGTAAATATGGTGAATTTAATAAGATCACATTGGCTCAATCATAGACAGTTCAGAGAAATGTTCAAAGATACAGACACACAATAGCAAGAATTACCATATTACACGTGTAAGATGGCTACGTTGTTGGAAAGTTCTGAACAGAGTAATTGAATTAAGAAAGGAAATAGGTGACTTCCTGGAAAAAGCAAGCCCCAGCCATTACTGTCTGATGAAGAGTGAGTATCGAAATTGGACTTTGCTGCAAATATAACTAGTAATTCAAATTTTTTGAACCTTAAACTACCAAGGGAGGAAAATCTAGTTTATGATCTGTACTCCCACTAAAAGACCCTTCACATCCAAACTTGTCTTGCTTTAGAGTCCAACACCTTGACGCACTTTCCGTAGTGCAAGGTTTTCATGCCTGAAGCAACAGCTAAGTTCCCAATGTGGAACTCAGCTGTTTGCATGCCAGATCATCAACTAAAATCACCTGCAGTTTTACGAGCGGTTTTCTGACTTGGATGCAATGGCAGAGGAAGTGAAATTGTTTCAAAACCCATTTGAAGCAGATGTGGCCAGTTGCCCAGACGAACTGCAGCTAGAGGTTATTGAGTTCCAAGCAAATGACATCCTTAGGAGCAGGTTCAAAGAATGACTGGTGGGTTTTTACCAGAATAAAATAAGTAAAGAATAAAATAAGTAAATAATAATTTGTGAACAAACTTATCCGATGATAACCTCAGATTACTTTTGCTGCTGGTGCCATCCAAGCTAGAGCCAGAAGTGTCTGCTATTTTGCCATCCAGGAAACAATTTCACCATTCCCACTAATACAGGTGTTCATGTGTAGTGTATCAATGTATTACTGAATAATAACTAAATAAAATAATATCAAATAAATAGTTAAAAAACATCCATGTTTTTTTTGGGGGGGGGGTGGCTTCTTGGAACCAAAAGTGTAGTCAGCCCCCAAACTGCTGTTTAATAGTTAATCGGGCCCTCGGGCTGAAAAGGAAGGAGACCCCTGTCTTGAGACATCGAGTTTAGTCAATTGTTCTGAAACAACGACATGAAACGGAGAATAAATCTGGTTGCATCTTTACCACAACTTCCCTCAAATTTTTGCAAAAGCACATGGTGTCGATTTGAAAGTACACGAAATCTCATCTTCAATTCCTTATATTGGAAATGTTTACCAACGTTCAAGGGAAGAAATAAATGTAAACAGGTTCGTTCCTGTTTTTCTTGTCCCACATGCTGTAAAACCATTTGAAATAAATAAACAAACAAATAAACAAACAAATTAATAAACAAATAAATATACAAATAAATAAACAAATAAATAAACATGTAAATAAAAAATAAATAAATAAACAAATAATAGGAATTTTAAAAGCTAGTACGACGAAACCCATAACAACAAACCTCTGGTATAAAGACAGATGGACTCAATATATACTATATTCTGCAATCATCATAAAGCAAAGCTCCGTCAATTATGTAGAACTTCTTCTCCATCTTCTTTAGTTAATTTCACCTTTCAGACTGTATCTCCTACTTCAGGTTGCTTTTTCTCCTTTGTGTTATTTTCAATTCTAGTCTTAAATATATTATATTGCATATTTCGACTTATTTTTAATGATGGCAATATCAGGTCCGTTATGTTCAACTTAAACCAAATTGCACTTTCATGTTTCTTTAGAAGAAGAAACTATTATTAAATATCAATCGTTACCACTTACATGGCCACAAGAAGTGACATTTTGCTACTATTATTACTTCCACTCTAAAAGAGACGAAGTGTTACTCTCGGATAGAAACTTAATATATTTCAGAAAAAGTCTTGCTGAATAGAAAAGCCGTAACAGAAAAAAAGAGTAATTTAATTAAGAAAGTATATGCACAAAGTAATGGGTGATCTTTCAACTAAACTTGCAAAGATCACAGCAGTGCGAAAAAACGGATACTGCATAGAAAAATTAAAATCTCACCCATACTCTGGATGAAATATCTCAACCAATTTAATAAAACTTCATTAATTCAGAACATTGGCAAGAAGCCACCAAACGGTAAGATATCTATAATAGAATGCATAGATGCGTGTGAATCACAACGTAATATTAACCATGGAATATGACTGGCGCATGACTGTAATAAGTCTATTAAGATAGCAGTCTTGAAGCATCGATATACGCAAGGAAAGTTACTTGGTAAAGCAGGAACTTTAAAAGTAGGGGGAAATGTATATCTTATAAAAATGATTTGCAGTTAAAGGTTGCCAAGGAAAAAAAACTTATACAAGTTTCAGTCTGATAACAGCAGTGTTGACGCGGTATGGTAAATCTTCTACCCACGTCATTGGGATAGGAAAAAAGAGTTAGTTTGCTGACGACGTAAAAAATCAAAATGAGGCACACCAGAAGTGGGCAGCGAATGACATTTAAAACTTGTCTTTCATCACCACCTACCCAATGATTTTACGACGGTGATTCAGATGGTACAGAAAAAGGACGATAGAAAATATAAGAGAGCCAAGGTCAGAATCTGATCCAGTACTCCAGGAGGTACTGAATCAGTTAGTATGTTCAAAATACGAGGTCGTCGGAGGACTGTCGTTTGTTTGTCAAGTACAATCTAACATGACTCACATTCGTGCATCCAAATAAAACGCTTTAACGTGGTACAATCAATGATAGCTGGCTTTCTGGATCACTGATATATTCTTGGCGACCTTTTGATCTGCATGACTAAAACATTTTTTGCAATTTGTCAACCGAGTCCTTTCTTCCGTAACACGGTGGTTTTCTAAGGTACGCCGTTTGTCACACATCAGTGCCTCTAAGTATAATTATATCCTCCAAATGGTATTTGGTACTCGAACAATACTTTTAGAGGGATATGTGCCTGCATAAAATTACATCCATAAACATTATCTGTAGCGTGAGCCTCGAAAGGATCTGGGAAGCTTAAGATGGAGCTGTGTCCCTTAGCCTCTCCTATCCTCTATCATTACACGCCATGTCATAACAATCGTTTGATAGTATAACCACCGGCCTCATATATAAATCCCTCATATTTTAACTAACACTGGGGCTAATTAGCGTATTTTTAAAATAAAGCTCTACTCTACAAATCAAATATTCAGTACACCTGATATTTACAAAAATGACAGGTAAACAGTGAACGGGCAAGGTATACAGAGGTATGATTCTATAAAGACCTCCTACTAGAATATCTTACCTTGGCATACAAACATACAATGGCATTTCTAATTTCTAAAGCTAAAAAGACAATATACAACCTCAGGTGTACCTTGATTAAAAACAATGCGCAACTTCGCATTATTTATCATACTGAGTTAACAAAATTACGCAGAGAACACTGGTTTTAATTTTACAATGCCATGGGCACTCGAACCGGCACTGCAACTGGCACTGCAACCAGGACTGCGCTCACCACAGTGAGGTAACTGTTTCTGTTAAATTGTGTCACCAAATGAAATGTCACATGAGCCGGGTAAAAGGGGCAGTATAGAATTACTGGTAATCTGCGTAAAGATATAGGCTCTTTATAATCGAAACAGATTTTCAGGTACGTTGAATGTCTAGACAAACCTTTACGATAAAAGCCCCTTTAACAAGGGCTTCCTTAATTCGAAATACTTCATAATTCGAACCCTTTTAAATGTTTCACAAAAGGTTTTTGTTCCTTATGCCCGACAGTTTTTTCAAAAAAAGGCAATAACGTCAAGTGAGAATGAGGTTTTATAGTGTGTGTGCCGCCATTTTCTGACGTCCCGATAACGTGGCTTTGATTAACTGCTAATATTTATTAACACAATCACCGCTTTTGCCGCTTGAAGCTTAATCATTTTACATTGTAACTAAAACATGGTAAATACTCAAGTCTTCTAAAGACTTTTAGGATAACTTAACACCTTCAAGTTGATCACTAAATCTAAACAGTGTGGTGATGTTTCATGTTATTCGGGTGGGAACAAGTGAAAAGAGGCTGTCAAGAATCATTGCTAGAAAGTACAGTCTGTAAATGCATCTGATAACGCGTGTTTAAGCGTGCGAAGAGAAAAGCTCAAAATTCAAATGATGCCTTCTCCTGACTCTTCGCGTGCTATTCATTAAATTTTCCTTCAAACTATAATGGTTTACTTTGAACCAAAAAATAATACTGTATATTTTCAGTAAAGTTTTCAGTTTACTGTTTTAAAACAAATATCTTGAGCAACACATTTACATATTTTTGTGGTATGGTAAGAAAGTAACTCTGTGAGCCTTTAGGAAAAGTGCTAAACAGATACTGTACTTTTGAAAAGCATGAAGCAGAGAAAGTTTCTGTTCCAAAGCTATGAATTAGGAAAAGGAGGTTTGGAAAACCTATTTATCGCAGGTTTAGAAAAAAAAAAGCAAAGGTGGGCAAAGACTAGGAAGCCTCAGCCAGTGGATAATCAGACAAGTACCAGGGAGGAACAAATAGGTGGTGTGAGAAATAAGAGTTTGGTCAAAAAAGCGAAAAAACGAAGCATTTGCAAAGAAAGGATTACCGACGTCCTGAAAGGGTATGATACTTGAAGAAGGAAGTAACAAACATTTTGCATAAAATTCCCTTCCATTATTAAACCTTCATTCCAACTAGTCATAAGACTAGGTATTTTCACGGCGCAACCGTTGCTATCCCTGTGCTCTGGAAAAATCATAAAATGTCTTTGAAAATGTCTATTTTTCGGTTATCTGAGAGCCCAAGAATTCTTTGTTCTTTGTTTACACCTATTGCAGCTGTATTACCATTACTCGGTTTCAATTTAAGGGTCTATAACTTATAACTTCTAAACAAGAGGTGTTATGACACCTACCAGGTGCACAACTACAATTTCTCCAGAAAAGGAAACGTTTTACATGAAATTGTCAACAAGGGTCCTGAAAGCAACTTTTTACCACCTAACCATTTGTAGTCTTGGCTGTGACTTTTGGTCTGCGTGCCAAGCCTGTCATTTCCTCCTTAAATCTTTAACTTAATCATATTGCAAAGATTTGGTATTGTAAAGCCTAGTGTTTAGCCAGACAAACGCAAACATTCTTAAACAGTTTTTAAGATGGAATGAGTCTTGTGCGAGTAAGGAAAGGTAAATAAAATCTCAACTTCAAGAGTTGCTGACAAATATTAAGTACCGAAAACAACGATATTCACTTGGGGGGCGAGCAGGTATGGGACTTTAATGACTTCAAATAAAGTGGTACCAAACGTCAGAGAAAAAGGAGGAGTCTTACTGTTAATAAAGGCCTGTTAATAAAAATGTTAATAAAGGGTTTAAGAAAGGTATGTTAAACTAGCTTGTGGTTATAGAAATTGAAAACATTTCTCTACCTGGTACCATGATAAAAATGACGGGTTTTCCAGGTCGATGGGGTACGAATAACTAACGCCCCCCAAAAGCTGTTGTCTAAAGGTGGAGGCATGGAAGACCCGCATGCCAAAGAGGGCACCACACTTAAAAGCGAAAAGATGCTCCGTAGGAAAAAGAGCAAAGTAAGGCTCACTAAACAGGAAACTAGGAATGCAGGGAGCTAAAAGCTATCGGTATTTGTAATTTCAATATCAGTAAATCCATGACGCTCTAAAAGATTGCAATCTTTGCAGTGTCGCTACAGAACTTAAACCATAAGGTTTATGGATTCCGATTTTTTTCCATAATGACAGGACGGTGTTGATCGTTAATTTGACTGACAAAATACAAAGATAGGTCTATTTTGTTGGAAACTGCCTNTTGTCTAAAGGTGGAGGCATGGAATAACGGTCAGAGCTATGACTTAGGAAGTGAACTCTGTAGCTTCTGAGACAAAAGATAAATACAGTCGTGAAGCATTTGGCCATTTTATTACGCATGCCGAAGAGGGCACCACACTTAAAAGCGAAAAGATGCTCCGTAGGAAAAAGAGCAAAGTAAGGCTCACTAAACAGGAAACTAGGAATGCAGGGAGCTAAAAGCTATCGGTATTTGTAATTTCAATATCAGTAAATCCATGACGCTCTAAAAGATTGCAATCTTTGCAGTGTCGCTACAGAACTTAAACCATAAGGTTTATGGATTCCGATTTTTTTCCATAATGACAGGACGGTGTTGATCGTTAATTTGACTGACAAAATACAAAGATAGGTCTATTTTGTTGGAAACTGCCTTACTCATCTTAGTTGGCAAATCCGAAATCGATTATATTTTGGGTTTTTACCTTAACACAAGATCTGAAACTAAACCATTGAATCAGGATGTATTAAGGTGTCTAACGGTCAGTTATAGCTCACAGGTTATCCAAAAAATGATCAAAGCAGTAGAAACAAAAATATTGCTAACCAAACTATCAATGTTAAATCCAATGGTCAGGTTGCGTTTTTCTATGGATCAAGTTTCCGTGATTACAGTTTCAAACCCTTCAAAATGGCTGGGACTTTTGGTCAGCTAAAAGGTATTAGCAGGCATGATGCTAGGAATGACGATACTTTTAATAACCTTGAAGTGCAAGGTATCACGGATGAAGATTGAGAAGACTGACGAAATCGAGGTACGCGATTCTTTGAGACGCTGAAACTACCAAACACGATAGACGAGTCGCTGCCTATGTTATTCCCTTGATTTTTTCCAGTATTACAGCTCGAACATTACAGAAAAAATTACTTTTGCAGACGTTACGGCCAAAAAAGCAACGACAACGAAAGTAAGAGGTTCAAAATGAAGTCTAAGGCAAAAACAGCTTCTTTGATGAACCACCCATATACCCAAATTTTAAAGAAATGAGAGGAGCAAAAGACCTATTGGTGAGAGACAGCTTGCTTTCAGATTAAAGGAATCTTGCAAAGTACATCGAAAACTATAGGTAAAAAACAATAGCAAGCGAATTCAAAAACATAACAGCAGATAGCACAGTACTGCAAAGCTTACTGAAAATATAAGTACTTAAAAAAAAAGCATTTTCTTTGTACATAAGTGCTTGCAACATATTCCTATACAATTTACCCCTTGAACATAGCCAATTGAAACTATATATTTAGACCGACGGTAGTTTAAAATATGGAAAAAATCTATTTTGACTGGAGCCGATGTAACAAATCCGAAAGTTCCAATGCTGGTCCTTGTGGGGGGGGGGATGTTCAACAGGTACTGTGACCAGGGGGGTTTACTTTAGTAAGATTAAGTAAAAGTAAAAACATTTCCTGTTCTTAATACTGTCCATGTCACATCCGTTCTCTAAAAAGTAGGAGAATGAGTAAGATTAGATTAGATTAGATTACATTACATTAGATTGGATAAAATTAGATTAATTCAGATTGGATTAGATAAGGAGAGAATGGACTCAACCTTAGCAACAGTAAAATTACTGGTACTGGGTCACATTGTATCGCAAGCGATCCAATTGTTTGTGACTGGTGACCAACAAATATTTACGTAATCAAATAGTTAACATCACTAGCTCTTTTGGAACCAACCCTGAAAGCAAATAATAGCTGGTATCATTCCGCTTCCCAATCCTGTTAGATGAGCACGATGCCAAGGCCTTAATTATAGTTAACCTTGATCAACATCCGATTTACAAACTTGGGCCTCACATCTGACCGTGAAGGTCAAATTTCCAAAGAGGTCAAGAGGTCAGGAGATATCAGTAGTAAATATGCAAAGCAATGTGATAAGGGGCAGAGAGATCTTACTTTGATCACAATCCAAACCACAAATACGCTTTTGAAGCTTATGTCTAACAGGAAAAGCCCAATTTTAGAAAAAAATCCCCCACGACATAGCAGAAATTCAAACACTAGGCGTCTCCGTACATTAATAAACACATACATTCAAGAAAGTAAATCACTAAATAAATAGTATTGCAGACTGCTGGTATTGGACAGGTTGTCCGCATCGTACTGAGTTTCAGTTAAAACGACTTCCAGCTTCTTTTTCATATCGTCCAGCAATCTTATCAAAAACCCTAGTCCTGTTTATATGTCAATTCGAAGTAGATCTAGGTAGGAAAGAATTTTTTGGTCCAAAAACCATTTTAAGATTGGGGAAACAGTAATAAGTCCTTTATTCTGGCAATCAATCAATCAATCAATCTGGGTGCCGTGCCAGAATTCAGGCGTAGGCGGCAGCCATAACAGCCTTCTCTTGGTGGTTCTTCAGACCCTGGGTGAGAACAGTGGGTCTCCAACCATTTGCACTTTCTAAGCATGCCCAGTAAGTAGTTTTGTGCCTTCCCCTTAATCGTTTTCCTTCTACACGGCCAGTCAGCACAAGCTCTTTAGGCCTCTCCTTCTTCATCAAATGCCCAACAAACAGAATCTGCCTTGACACGATCGTTTTTAATAATCATCTATTAGTACCTGTCGTGCGCAGAACGACCACATTGGTTATCCTGTCTGTCCATGATACCCTTAACATTCTCCTTAGAAAACACATTTCCACTCCTCTAATCCTGTCTTCCAGACTTTTAGTAATAGTCCAACACCCGCAACCATAAAGTAGAGTTGACCACACATAGCATTTAAGTAACCTAATTCTAGTTTAGACTGTCACACTACTTGACCGTAGAACCTTCTCCAACTTTTTAAAGTTTGGTTTTGCAATGCCAATTCTTCTCTTTATTTCCGCCTCTGATCTGGTGTATGCTGAAAGTAAACTACCCAAATAAACAAATTGTTCAACTCTTTTCAGTTTTTCTTTTCTGGCCCTTAACCTTCCTGTGCCCAAGGTGGCAAAAAAGCGCAAAAATGCTTTCAAGTTGTAGCCTCTGTAACCAACAAAAGGATTTTTCATTCTTTTTCCGAAAAAAAATTTTTTTTTGTAAAATAGCAAAAATGCTTAACTCCCCGAAAACGGGGAGTTAGGCACAATGAAGTACAAAAATCCAATTACTGCGAGTTTTGTGTGTGAAGATCTTCAATGCAGTTGTGTGGTTGATTTATCATCACATTCTGGTTTTGAAGCCTTTTTATAATATACATTGTGAACAGTGCAAGGTGTTGAGCCTTTGTAAATCATATTATGTGTTTTCATTTTCTGAAATCAGTGCTGAAGTCATTGCCACTCAAAGTGAAAATTTATTATGCAATGACTACTTACTTTGCGTCTCAAAGACCACGTGTGCAAGATGATTGGACAGAGAGAACTCAAGCAACCAACACGTCACCTTCAAACAGCAGAAGATCCCGTCCGTTAAGGTGTATCATGTACATAAGCGTTTTCCTTTGTGATGATAAAATGATTCAAATATGACAACTAAAGTAAACTAACAGAATATCAGCTATACTGGAAAAATTCATCTTACTGTAAGTTTTCTGTGGAAATACAGAAAGTCGTATAAATTATATGAAAATGTCACAAGAGCATTATAGTTACTTTGAATGAAATATTCGAAAACAGTCTTTTCTGTCATGAAGAGGAATAATCTGTCCGAGACTGCTGCACTTAACGCAGTAGCGTACAGTGTTTTTTCTACAAACCCGGCAGCGGACATCCACAAGGCAGCATGTGTTTCAGCTTAGGGGGGAAATAAGAATACCATCTTATGATCTGCGGGCAGTGGAGGTCGCCTGTATTTGACTTGTGGGTACACAAAAGGAGCGGATGCAATGAGTGCTAATTACCTGGTAAGGAAAATATCAAATTTTTGTCTCAAGTAACACAGACACAAAAACATGATCAGGGCAACTCTCAACGTAGGTGGACTAAAGGATGAGGAAACAATGAGAAAGTACTGCGAGGCAGTATGGTGTAACAGCAGAGGTGCCCACTTGTCAAAGCGGCAGAGGAAATAGTTGGCTTCAGAAAAGGGAAAAACAAGTCATGGATCAGCGACACCTGGAAACCGATAGATGAGAGGGAGGGAATAAAACCAAGATTGATAACACACGTTCAGAAAGTACTGAGAACAGGATGATGGCAGAATACTGTGAGAATGACAGCAGATGAAGAGGTGCATGAGGGTGGAGAAGAAGCGATGAAATAGCCGAGAAAGCACTGGGAGCACAGAATGCAAAGAGAAAGGACGGCAGAAAGAAATAGAAAACATACTGAAACGGCTGAAAGGGCAAAATACAAAGCAGGCAGCAAGAGTGAAGAACACGAACAGAGAGCTGTTGAAAAAAACGAGGCAAGGCTGCCAAGATGGAAGGAGCATTTTCAGGACGTGGTAAGCAGAGACGCACCTGAAGAAGTACCACAAGTCCATGCAGAGGAAAGAGAACGGATTGACATTCCAAAGGAGGCACAAACTCTCCAAGAAATAAGAAATGCTCTGAAAGCCCTCAAAAATAGAAAAGACTCTGCTACAGATTACATTACTGGAGCGATGCTCACAGAAGACCTGGACCAAACAAGCACAGAAATGAAAAAATTGTTGCCCTCATGTTGGAGAAAGAAACCGTCCCTCCGCAATGGTTAAAAGTATTTATTCTCCAAAATTCCAAAAAAAGGCAATCGTCAGGAACGATAAAACTGGCGGGGGGTCACTGTGCTGGTACTGGTAAGCAAGGTTCTCGGCAGGGCTCTGATCAACCTAATACAACCAGGAGTGAACTCATTACTCAGGGAGGAACAAGTCAGGTTTAAGATGGGCAGAGGAACTAATGATCAAATAGTAATACTCAGGTAAATGTTGCAATGAGTAAACGAATGGAATTCTACTCCGTATCTCCAATTTGCTGACTTTGAAAAGCGTTTCGACTCTATACACAGAGATAGCCTCTGGATCATCACGTGTCAGTATGGAATTACCATGAAATTGATCAAGATGGTAAAGACCCCTATATGAAGCCTGAGAGGAGCAGTGAGGAGGTGAGAAGACGAAGATACAACTGGTATGGCCATGTATTGGGAAAGGACCTGAGAGATGACTGTGCTGTCGCTCTCGAGTGGGCACCTGAACAAAGAAAAAAGAAAGGTCACTCAAAGTCAACCTTGCAAAATATGGTGAATGTGGAGCGAAACGGTTCCGGCTGGAAGACATGGAATTCAGGTTTCTGTGCTGCTTCAGACCGGCCACAAAGGGGGCGTGATGCCCAAGCCTGGTGTTTCTACGGGCACAGAGAGATCATGATCTAAGGTAAGAAAGAAGTCAACAAAAATGATCATAACTATCATCTGCAGCATATATTCATGTAAAATAGAGGTGGAAGCAGGGGGTTAAAAATTCTTTTCGACTGGGCATGCTTAATGCATTGCCCGTTTTTGCCTCCGGAAACAAAGTATGAAGGTAAAACATTTTATCAAATAGTAAATCGATACTCATAATCGACTTTGTCCAATACGGACGCCAAGCATGATCGTAAGAGATATGAATTTTAATGAGCAGCTGGTGATTTAACTATACATCCTTAATGCATTACTGCATTTGCTATGGACTGATTGTGGGAAAAATAATGCAAATAAACCTGCTACTATTCTACTCATAATTCTGGTTACTCTCGATGATTCATGAGCTCTTGGTACGCTTGGGGCCCTTTGGATTTCTTCCATTTCTGAAAAAAGTATTTTCTACCGAATATAAAAATTACTTGAAAAACACATTAAATCAATTAGAGAACTTTTAAGTAGAAAATGTTAAACCATTATCACTACCACAACCAAATTGAAAACAACTATCTTTTCACTCATTTCCATCTCAACAAAAACTTGATCGATGATCTTCTTTGTTTGCTGGCTCATCCCGCTCTTGTCCTGCAGCTTAAAATTCGTCATTTGTTGAAATTGATAGGTTATCACAAAACGGGGGTTGTCATTCTTTCCTTTAGTGAAGGAATTAAGAATTTACACATCATTTGAAAAAAACGAATGTCTACCCATGCATTTGTCTGAAAATAGAAAATTAATGTTCCTGCTCTCTCGTCCCAACCACTGCTTTTCGACGGTGGTCCCACGTTTACTTTAACCATAAAAAAATTCCAATTCAAATTAAAGCTGTATACCCCAGGCAGCAAAAATATAGATTCGGCAACCAAAAGCCTTTACTTTTAATTGCTTTACACTGTCCTTACAAAAGTCTCTTGTTGTTGTAGTATCCTTTCATTCACTCCTTTGACTGTGCTTGCTGTATCTGGGGCGAATGGCAATGAAGACTAAAAAACATCAAACTTATTAGGATGAGCACGGCAGCCATGACGGTGCTGCCATTTCATGTTCCAATCTGAGCACGCCATACATGTAAAAATCACCCTCTCGTGCAGCGTAAAATCCAATTTATTCCAGTGCACGACGCAGGAACCTTTTCTGTTGAAGGTTTTTCACTGCACTGAAATCTTCACTTTCAATGATGCTTTAGGAAATTGGGTAATCGCATACTTTTTCTAGAATTGCTTTTGTTGATTTGGCTGCTATCTATAAATGTTTTACAGTTGCCTGTACGGTAAATTCATGTCTAGTTGATAAATACTAACAAGAAAAAAAACCCACAAGGTAATCATAAATGCATAAAATAATTAAAACAATCAAAGTCATTGGTTTTTCATTATACAGGCCTAGCTTTGAATTAAATTCATTTTGAACACCATGCTCCACTGTTTTCTAAGAGTGTGTCGTTTTGTTTCAGTCTGATCCGTACAACGAAAATTCGATTCTGGATTCATTAAAACAAAATCATATCGCTCAAAAACTCGAAAACGAAACACAGACGTATTATTGGCGTTGGAAAGAAACCATATCGTTTTATATGGTATAAGAAATGAAAAATGAGCAAAACATAGAGGCATGTGACAGTGGCATGTTTGTAGTACAAACAATTAAACTATTTCTGGTAGTAGTAAACGCTTCTACAAATATCAAAGTATGCCAGCAATAAACAAGGAAAGACCTTTCGTATATCAAAAAAAGCAATACATAACTACACGACGCAGAAATGTTACAGATTCCTGGCAAATAGTAACCAATTTTGTGACTGATTCAATCAGGGCACGAGGAACTCCATTTTAAATGAAAAAATGGAGTTGTTCTCAAAAAATCTATGTGTATCAAATGCGTTAATACAAATAAGGACGAAATACATGCTTCGATAAAAAAAACTGGCAAGTAAACGGATTCTTTTGTGGTAGATCTTTGGATTACAGTAATTAATGACTTTCCTGGCATCCCGTGTTCTTCGTTGTAACTTGAAAAATATGTAGTAGCTGTATTTTGTTTCAGTTTTTTTATGTTTGCTTTATATATTTTTGCTTCATGCTTCTTTTTTTTAAAACTACAGAAACAATACGAATCTAAATATTCGATTCTCTACCATTTTCCGGCCTCAAAATGCTGTCGTTCTTTCCTCTTACTAATAGCTACTACAAATAATTATAATATATACTAATATTTCTCTTACTTATATACTACTTATTCTCACAGTAGTTTACAGGTCCAGTTTAAAAGACCACCACTACTACCAATGATAATAGTAACTAATAATAATAGTAAGTAATAAGATATAACACACTGAATATGGACTCACTTTGACCCTTGAACAGGATCAGAAACTTGTTGGATACATGCCTTAGCATCAAAATCGAATATGTATGTAACAATTTTTGATTATCAGGTGATCAGGATTGTGAGGTGATATACCACAATCTTGATATTTATCTAATAGATAAGACCTCTGATGAAAAACATATTTTCATACATAATCTACATCTGATTTAATAGATAAGAAATAACGAGGTCAATACATTTCATGTAAAATCTATTTTATTTCATACTATACATGCCGTGAAAGTGCGACTTACTGATACAAAAATGAAAACATTTAACATACATAACAATGTATATCAATTTTAAAAAATAATACATGTAAAATGATATGTTTTCATGCCTGTCAAAGCCAGTGCTAGAATTTTTGCTTGCAACATTCTGTAATTCCTTCCGTTTTTGACAAAATCACTTGTTAGTTAAAATAATTGTTATCCCCCACCTTCCCTCCATGTTCGGAAGGTAGTTTCCCTGTGAAGTTTAATTATAAAAGAGCTATTTTTAAATTTAACTATATACTGAGAAAATACAATATTGCTAGACATTCTATTTTAAATGATGAAACTGCATTTATTTCTCCAGTAAAATTTGTTCGTGGGGTCAAAAAAAAGAGGATTAACCAAATTCTTGAAAATCGCAACTTTCCACAATTCGTGCGCCACAAAAAAAACGTAATCTCGACCCTTGATTTCTGAAGAAACATGATAACGGAAAGCAAAACAAATCAAATCATAACTAATTAATTAATTAAAGAAAATCTGTTCGCCGCATGGAAACTGTACACCTTCTCAAAAGAAAAAGGGAAAGCAAGGCATTCAATTTCGGTCACTTACCGCGAGCAAAGAGAATTTTGTGTTACAGGATGTAAGTACTTAAGTTTTTAGACGACTCTTCTAAATTTCGTTAACTTGACAATGTAATCCGCAATTTATTTCTGAGGATTTAATACCGGCATAGAAAATTGGGGTTTTTAATCAAAGCGAGCAGCAAGAGTTTGAAAAATAAATGAAAGTAGCAGCCAACAATCAAAATAAACCATTCCGACACACTCTTGAAAGAACATGGTCAAAGCGTTTAAATAAAAAACACTCCAACTGTAACTGACACGAACGTCTCCTGCATTTCATAGTAACATATTTATTGTGGCCTCAAACGATAAAAATAACCTGCTAACGGCTTAATGTATTGTTGTTTCGTGGAAGCAAAGCAAAGGTGGCTTTTGTGTTTGAGGATGACAAAAGAATTATAGCTCACAATCAAAGTGACAGACCAACGGTTTGCCCTGGTGAAGTAGCCATTTGCAGCTGACAAATATACTGAAAAGCAATGTCTCATTAGTCAATTAATTCGTACATGGAGACCCCTGTCAACGTAAAACTGAAAAACCTGAACCTACCTTTCTTCTTTAAATTCAAACCAGCAATTTCTTCTCAAGTTGATCCTGAAGCGCTATCACCAATTTATCCCCTGAGAACAAAGCCTGATGTTCGGGAACCACGTGATCATAAACTCCACATGATATTCGTAACCAAGACATTTTTGACACTTGACAAGTATTGTTGGACATGCAAACAGCTGACTCGAAATTTGATTTTCAAACTGAGGCATCTTGGTCTGTTGGCAAATTTCACTGACACCCAAAGCCCATTCTTCAAGGTGAATAATTCACAGTATTCAAAGATACGGAACTTCAATAGGAAAAAAAACCCTCAAAATTTATATGGACAGTAAATCTTGTTATTGTTTCTTTGTTTCCTGGTGTATATTATGAAAATAGCATATCACATGCTGATATCTTAGGTATTATTGGTATTTCCCTCAATTACTTGTTGTCAAACACTATTCATTGTGTACTTTTGCATTACTATTCTCACAGTAAAAATAAAAATAATATAATTATAATATTAATAATAATGATAATTTTTTTTAAAACGTCGAATTTATTTTCTGAAATAAACTTTACAATTTTTTTTCTTCACACATTTCTCCTGTTATTCACGTTAAAACCGGACAGAAGAATTAATTATGCGAAAAACATTTTACAAAACCAGATATCAATAGCGATTATATAACATCTGCTGCGTCAAGCTAACATGAAAAGCGTCATTACCCATCAATAGAACAAAAGCAAGTCAGGGAGAGTCCATGGCTTGTACTTGCGGTTAAAGATGTAATAGGATAATAATAATAATAATAATAATAATAATAATAATAATAATATACCGACGAGCACTGATTAGTTCTCAGTGAATACCGGGATGGTATCCGGCAATTCCTCGTACTAGGCCGATGGGATCATTAGGCAGGCTAAGTAGGGTAGTGACACCTGGGGTAGAGTGCTTGTGAGTAATGGCCCGCTGGTGCTCGCACCTTAAACTGCGGGGAACGGCACACTCCAGGGTGTGTTGTTAGGTGGTGTAGTGGCTTTAGTCGAGGTTCCCATCAGCTCGTCGTCTCAGATACAGAGACTCACTCATTACAATGATGAATGTAACTACAGAAAATACATGCCGCATCGGTCGTCGCGCAGACAACCAAGGACCACGATCTGTTGTGGAAAACCAGGCACAGATCGATAAGTATACTACTGGAACTGAGCGTAGAAGAAAGGCCTACAGCACTGAAGAGAACAGGATTATCATGGGTGTTTACTATGCCAGCGACCCAGGAAGAAGGATATACAGAAAGAGAATGCACGAATTGTGGGGGCAAAGAGGTGGATCTAACATCACGGGACAGAGGTAGGCTGATCAAGCGAGAGTGATAAGATCGAAGGGATGGTTTACATCAGTTGAGTTGGATTCAATAAAGAGAGCAGAGACCGAGGGGGCAAGTCAGGAAGGGGCAATTGGTGAGGCCGAACATCAACCGGTTGAATCAGTATCCATGACAATTGATCGAGATGTGCAATCATGTGCAAGAGACATCTTCAAATGAAGGAGTGGTGCATGATGTGGTTGCAGAACAGATATGAGTTCTGAGGGAATGTATGGCCAACAACCCGGAAAGGCTACCCAATTTACGTCATGTAGACAGGGCAGCACTAAGAAAGGAAGCAGCAAGAATCAATGAAAGTAAGCAGAATGTTAGGATTGGCAATCTGCATACACTGAACTGTACGATACTGGCTGGTGCAAAGATTGTGACTGAGAAGTTTGTAAAGCCGCAGAAGGCAAGAGGGGATCTGACTAAACCGGCATGGCAGAGGCGACTTGAAGAGAAGGTGAACATCTTGCAGGGTGATATCAGTAGAATAATTGAGTTCTCAAAGAGGGAAGCATCCGACCAAGCTAGAAAGAAAATAGAGAAGAAATACAAGTCAAGGGGTATAACGCCGTGTTATAGGAGCTAAAGCAGAGTTTGAAAGCCACTAGCAAGAAAATCAGGCGGTACCTGGAAAGGATACGGCAGTTCCAAGAGAACGGATTGTTCCAGAACCACCAGAGAATGTTTTATAGGAAACTGGATGAAACTAAACCAGCCTAAGACCAAGAGCCAACCTCACCTGAGACGAAACCAGAGAGTTTTGGGAAAACATCTGGAGCCAACCAGTTAAGTATAGAGGTAATGCCCAGTGGATAAGACAAGTTGAAACTGACATGATAAAGACCCAAGGTGAAGACATCAATATTACAGAGGATGACATCCGGAAAACTGTTGCAGGAGTGCCAAACTGGAAGGCACCTGGACCAGATTAGGTACAGTGGCTCCAGATCAAGATCTTTCACTCTCTGCATGGACGAATGGCAGAACTGATGATGGAATGCTTGGAAACGGAAAGAGCTCTACAGTGGCTGACAAAAGGAAGAACAGTACGGATTCAGAAAGATCCGAATAAAGGGACAACACCAGGGAACTACTGCCCCATAATATGTCTACCGCTACTTTGGAAGACCCTTACAACGGTCATTTCAAGAAATTTATATGCCTATTTAGAAGACCAGGACATAATTTGGTATGAACAGAAGGGGTGTCGGCCAAAGACACGAGGACCTAAAGATCACCTGATGCTGGACAAGGTCATCCTGAAGGACAGTAAACCAAAAAAGACTAACTTGTCAATGGCCTGGATTGATTACCAGAAGGCATATGACATGATGCCGCACTCGTGGATTATTAAGAGCATGGAACCAGCTGGTATGCCAAAGAATGTCATCAGCCCCATCCACAATACCATGCAATTCTGGAGAACTAAGCTTGAACACAATGGAACAAGTCTTTCAGTGGTGAACATTCGAAGGGGAATCTTCCAAGGAGATCCTTTGTCACCTCTCTTGTTTATCACCGCTCTCATGCCATTGTCTGTTCTTTTGAGAAAGTACAAAAATGGGTATGCACTGAAGAAAGGCACCAAGGTCAACCATTTGCTTTTCATGGATGACCTCAAGGTTTATGGCAAGAACAAGCGGGAGTTAGAGAGTTTCATCAGCACAGTGCAGCAATTCAGTGATGACATTGGGATGAAGTTTGGATTAAGCAAATGTGCAACCATGGTGATGAAAAGTGGCAAGAAGGAAGAAGACAGGAGAATCCAGCTGCCAAGTGAAGAGGTGATAAAAGATCTTGGAGTGCAGGGGTACAAATCCCTGGGAATACTGGAGGGGGTGAGATTAGGTCAACAACGATGAAGGACATGATCAGAAAAGAGTGTGTCAGGAGGGTTAGGAAGATACTAAAGTCAAAGTTGAATGCAAGGAACACCACAGATGCAATCAACAGCTGGGCAGTTGCCATAGTCCGATACAGTGTAGGGATAGTACAGTTGAGAAAAGATGAGATGCAGGAGCTTGACCGGAAAACGAGGAAACTCGTCTATCTCTACCGAGCTTTGCATTCGCGATCCAACGTGGTGAGACTGTACGTGCCCTGAAGTGAAGGAGGAAGAGAGTTGATTTCGATCAAGGAATGTGTAAAGAAGGAAGAACATGGACTATCTGACTATGTTAAGAGATTGGAGTCACCAGTTAAGGCCTGTTTGAAAGAATTTGAAACCAGAAAGACAAAAGCAGAATACGGTCAGGATCTAAAGGAATCTCGGCTGGGAGAGTGGAAGGAAACGCCCTGTATGGGAAGTTTCCAAAGGTGGTGGAAGGAAACCCACTCACATGGAAATGGCTGAAAACTGGTTACCTGAAAAGGGAAAGTGAGGGCATGATCCTGGCAGCATAAGACCAGGAGCTGCCCACACGGTGGAAACAGAGGCACATCGATAAAACTACAACCAACAGCCTTTGTCGCTGGTGTGGAGACTAGGATGAGACCATCAACCACATAACATCAGAATGTTCAGCTATTGCTCAGACAGAGTACAAACAGAGGCATGACAGGGTAGCTGGTCTAGTCCACTGGGAGCTCTGTGGTCACCTTGAATTACAGCGGTGCAAGAACTGGTATGACCACAGAGCAGAAAAGTTAGTAGAAAGCGAGAAAAGCAAGCTACTCTGGGATTTTATTGTGCAAACTTATAAGATCATTGAGGCGCGTCGACCAGATATAATCTGGATCGACAAAGAGCTGGAACATACCTGGATCATCGATATAGCTGTGCCGGGAGATGTAAGGGTGCACGAGAAGGAGAGAGAGAAGAGGCAGAATTATCAGGAGTTAGCGGACGAAATCAGGAAAATGTGGCGGATATCAGCCAATGTGGTGCCAATAGTGATTGGTGCATTGGGGGCCATCGGGAAACTGGAAAGGCACGCAAAAATGACCAAGCCGGAAATGAGAGGTAAAGAGACACTCAACATCTCAGAATAGNAGAGTACAAACAGAGACATGACAGGGTAGCTGGTTTAGTCCACTGGGAGCTCTGTGGTCACCTTGAATTACCGCGTTGCAAGAACTGGTATGACCACAGAGCAGAAGGGTAGTAGAAAACGAGAAAGGGAAGCTACTGTAGGACTTTAATGTGCAAACTGATAAGATCATTGAGGCGCGTCGACCAGATTTAATCTGGATCGACAAAGAGCTGGAACATACCTGGATCATCGATATAGCTGTGCCGGGAGATGTAAGGGTGCACGAGAAGGAGAGAGAGAAGAGGCAGAATTATCAGGAGTTAGCGGACGGAATCAGGAAAATGTGGCGGATATCAGCCAATGTGGTGCCAATAGTGATTGGTGCATTGGGGGCCATCGGGGAACTGGAAAGGCACGCAAAAATGACCAAGCCGGAAATGAGAGGTAAAGAGACACTCAACATCTCAGAATAGAGTCTATTTGGATGCTGAAGTGATTACCAGTCAATTTTACTAGACTGTGATGTATCCATCAATAATAATAATAATAATAATAATAATAATAATGTACAGAGGCACTTAGTTTCAGTGCCCTGGAACAAGCCCTCAGGACAGCGTTGGGTGCTGTCAGTAAAAACTTTGAGAAATGTGTAAGAGATATAGGGGTCTACATGAAAATTGAACACGCACAGAAAACAGCTTTGTCAGGTACAGCGCGGATATTAAGACTTGTACTTGACTGCTAAATCCAAAGGAGAAGGAATGTGTGGTTGCCAATACAAGTTCTTGTTGTACGTGATTACATATAAAATTACCGAGAAGAAAGATCAATCTCTAGACCTTGAATTCATAATAAAAATATTAATAATTATTATCATAAGGTCTGTACAAGTTCAACCCCTCCTCCTCGTGGCACAGACCGAGCAACACATGTACAGCAAGCCAGCAATGCATGTGGCCAAAGGGACTTTGACAACCGATGATCACTATGGAATCACGACAAACTAGATCATCATACCGCATCGGCCGTCTCGCGGGTCAACAAGGACGGCGATCCCCGGTAGGGAACCACAGGGATCGAAAAGTCAGCCGCTGGAACAAGCTCACCTGAACAGGCAGTAGAGGATTACTGCCCCGAGGACACCCCTCACAGTGGCCTTCTACCTGCAACACCCCAAAACCCGACAAAGTCAACTGGACAAAAAAGGACAAGGGAAGATTATAATGTAGTAATGGAAGCTTTCTACACTGCTTCACAAGATCTAAGAATAACCTCAACAACAAAAGCTGCCTATATTATCTGGCGAAAGAAGCACCCCACAGACAGACTTACCATCAATGCTAACAAATTAGCCAATGTCAAGAGAGACATCATAAAGGAGACCTAAAAACCCTGACACTACTGCAGAGGGACTCGATGAAGACAGGCCCGATGAAGTAACAGCAGCGGATGAGGAACAAGACGAATTGAACACCACTGACCCTGAAGACCACCTAGAGGCAGTCCAAGAAAAACCTGATTATGAAAAAGTACTAGAGATGATTGCAAATATCAGACAAAAATGGGAGATTGTCAAGGAAACGCCCGTTAGGAAAAGACCACCGATCCCCAAAATCAAGAAAGATCGGCGTTCAAAAGAAATGATCAAACATGCAAATAAAGCAATAAGCCAGATCAAAGGCAACATGAAAACAGCGATGGAACTGACAGAAATTAACCAGAGTACATACGCAACAGCTTCAGTAATTACAGAGGCAATAGGAGAAAGACCAAGGATACAAAAACAGATACGGAAACAACCGCTTTGGAGAGAGAAGCTTGAAAAAGAGATTAAGAAGCTACGTGGAGACCTATCATTCCTAAGCGAAATTGAAAAAGGTTCAACATTCAAAGAAAGAAAGTGGAAACAACTGGAAAGAAAGCTCAATATCAAGAAGAAAGAGAATATACCAACAGTCAAAGGAACTCTCAAACAAAAGATACAAGCAAAAGCACAGAGGCTCAGGTTCATTTAAAGAAGCTACTTCTACAGACAAAACAAAATCTTCAAAGAAGATGCGAAAAGTTTTACAGAAAGCTGAAGGAAAAGAAGATCNCTGGACAAAAAAGGACAAGGGAAGATTATAATGTAGTAATGGAAGCTTTCTACACTGCTTCACAAGATCTAAGAATAACCTCAACAACAAAAGCTGCCTATATTATCTGGCGAAAGAAGCACCCCACAGACAGACTTACCATCAATGCTAACAAATTAGCCAATGTCAAGAGAGACATCATAAAGGAGACCTAAAAACCCTGACACTACTGCAGAGGGACTCGATGAAGACAGGCCCGATGAAGTAACAGCAGCGGATGAGGAACAAGACGAATTGAACACCACTGACCCTGAAGACCACCTAGAGGCAGTCCAAGAAAAACCTGATTATGAAAAAGTACTAGAGATGATTGCAAATATCAGACAAAAATGGGAGATTGTCAAGGAAACGCCCGTTAGGAAAAGACCACCGATCCCCAAAATCAAGAAAGATCGGCGTTCAAAAGAAATGATCAAACATGCAAATAAAGCAATAAGCCAGATCAAAGGCAACATGAAAACAGCGATGGAACTGACAGAAATTAACCAGAGTACATACGCAACAGCTTCAGTAATTACAGAGGCAATAGGAGAAAGACCAAGGATACAAAAACAGATACGGAAACAACCGCTTTGGAGAGAGAAGCTTGAAAAAGAGATTAAGAAGCTACGTGGAGACCTATCATTCCTAAGCGAAATTGAAAAAGGTTCAACATTCAAAGAAAGAAAGTGGAAACAACTGGAAAGAAAGCTCAATATCAAGAAGAAAGAGAATATACCAACAGTCAAAGGAACTCTCAAACAAAAGATACAAGCAAAAGCACAGAGGCTCAGGTTCATTTAAAGAAGCTACTTCTACAGACAAAACAAAATCTTCAAAGAAGATGCGAAAAGTTTTACAGAAAGCTGAAGGAAAAGAAGATCGATAACAAGGAATCACCTACTATCGAAGAAGTTGAGGCGTTCTGGAGCAAAATATGTGAGAATGACAAAAGCCACAATGAAGAAGCTGCTTGGATCCAACAAGTACATGACAAACACAAGGATGTCGTGCGACCGGACTTGTGAGAAATCATCATCTTGGATACCACTGCTATCATCAATAAGACCAGCAACTGGAAGGCACCTGGAATAGATGGTATTGCCAATTTCTGAATCAAAAGCCTGCCTGCCTAGCCTAAAAGATGACCTTGCAAGGGCATTCACAAACATCATAGAGAATCCAAATGATTGTCCCGAGTGGCTTACTTAAAGTATCACATATCTGCTCCTAAAGAAAGAGGAAACACTAATCCCAAAGAACTACAGACCCATCACATGTCTACCAACTACGTATAAGATCCTTACATCAATCATCTCAGAAAGAACCTACACCTTTCTGAACAAAAGCAAACTGCTACCCGCAGAAAAGAAAGGATGTAGGAGAGAAAACTATGGTTGTAAAGACCTGCTACTAATTAACAAGGCCATACGTGAAGAGGCCAAGTCGAAGAAGAAGAACTTGTCAACAGCATGCATTGAATATAAGAAGGCATTTGATAGCGTGCCTCACACATGGATAGAGAAGATCCTCGATATCTATAGAGTCTGCCCAACAATCATCAGATTCATCGCACAGAGCATTATAAAATGGGAGACCACCTTGAATCTCCACCATGCAAATGGGCTGTTAACGTCAAGACCAATTAACATGAAAAGCGGGATTTTCAAGGGAGATTCATTATCACCACTGCTCTTCTGTCTGGCACTAGCTTCCCTCAGTACCCTGCTCAATAGAACCAATTATGGGTACGAATCAGAGTAAGTGCAAAGTTAACCACCCCTTCTACATGGACGACTTAAAGACCTTTGCCAAAGATGATAACCAACAAACAGGCCCACTCACCACCGTCAAGATATTCAGTGATGACATCAAGATGGAGTTCGGACTCGACAAATGTGATAAAGCCACCTTTAAGAGAGGACGGCTGACAACGACCACTAACATAGATCTTTATATCAACACCATCATCAAGGAGATAGAACAGGAAGGCACTTATAAGTACATAGGGGTGAACGAAGGAGGCATCCAACACTCTGCCAAGAAGGAGAAGATCTAAAATTAGTATTATAGAAGAGTGAGAATGGTACTGAAAAGCGAACTTAATGGGGTCAACCGATTCGAAGCTATTAACAGCCTAGCGATACCTATAGTGGCGTGCAGCTTTAACATTGTCAACTGGAAACTGAGCGAGCTCAAAAAATAAGACACCAAGACAAGGAAGATCCTGACCATGGAAAAAATGCACCACCCAAAAGCAGATGTCGACAGACTATACCTAACCAGACGAGAAGGAGGAAGAGACCTAGTCCAACTCAAGCTGACCTTCAAATCTACCACCTTAAGCCTAGACAGATACCTAACATCAAAAGAAGATCGATTTCTCCAACTGGTGAAACATTATGAAAATAGAAAAAATCTCTACTCGATCAAGAAAGAAGCCGCAAAATTTAAGTAGGAGTTAAATGTCCCAGAAATACCACCGATAAGAATGAAACAACAACACAATATGTCTGCAGAGTCAAAAGGAAGCAAAACGACATGGTCATCTACAAATGTAGAAGTCCTGGGAAGAAAAAAAATGCATGAAAAGTACCCTAACAGGATCAAGGAGGCAGATGTAGACCAATAAAGACCAATAAAGACCAACAAGTGGCTTAAATCCACTGGACTAAAAGCTGAAACTGAAGGCCTAATCATCGCTGCACAAGACCAGTGTTTGGCCACAAGATCCTACCACCATCGCATCATCAAGGATGGAACAGACCCACAGTGTAGGACGTGGAGATCATTGCACACATCATTTTGGGCTGCCCAGTGCTAGCAAAGATTGAGTACATCGAAAGACATAACAAGGCGGCAGCTTACTTACATTGGAAGATCTGCAGGGAATATAAAATGAAGACAGCTGACAAATGGTACAAACATCAGCCCAACACAGTCACAGAGAACGACGAGATCACAACCCTATGGGACATGCCCAGACAGACCGACAGAGAGATCAAAGCGAATAGGCCAGATATCGTCATTAATAACAAGGCAAACAAAGAATGGATTCTTATCGACATGGCCATATCATCTGAACGGAACACCTCTGTGAAAGTAACAGAAAAGCTGTCAAAATATAAAGACCTAGAGATTGAAATCAACAGGATGTAGGGCACAAAGACCACAACGTTATCAGTGGTCACTGGAGCTTTTGGACTTCTGAAGAAGGGGTTGGAAAAATACACCGACAAAATCCCTGCTAAAATCAACATCAAAGAGATCCAGAAGATAGCCCTCCTTGGAACAGCACACATACTAGGGAGAGTTCTATCAATAAAGTAGAAAGCAAAGGTTACCCTCTAGCACCTTAGGACCATTGTTTGGACCCGGCTCTAAAGGACGTAATAAACTATGCAGAAAGTAAAACACATAATAATAGTAATAATAATAATGATAATAATAATAATTAGTCCTGGGTATTGACATTAAGCTGCATCCGGTTGTGGAGTTTCGAAGTGGGCGAATAAGGTTACCCTTTGCAACAACTACCTCCAGGTCACCCTTGAGCAAGGTGTAGTACCTGTCAGCTCTCCACAAGACCTCGAAAAACCGGCTAGGCGTCCAGCGGGGGCTAGTCATGGGTAGGGAGACTCTTCAGCTTTGGTAGCCCCCCTCCTAGAGATGGTGTCTCGATAAAAAATACTGGTGGTGGGGCAACCTTAAATACACTGCCCTTTTAATGAGTGATGATTAATAATGAAAATGTTACAAATAACGGCGTAAATGGGGCTGGAACAAATGTTGAATGCTCCTCCCCCGGTAACTGTTCTGTGGAGCAGCAGCGCAGACCCGGTCGTTATCCTGCTACTGCTAATGCTAAAAAGGAAAGAAGAAAGAAATCAACGAAATTGCTATGGAGTGTTATTTACGAAGTGAGCCGAGGAGAAGAGGAATCAGGAAGAGAATGCATAAAATCTGAAATGAAAGCGGTATGTTCAGCTGGACTGAACAACAACTTCCTGCCCAAGTTTTGTGTATCAGAAATATAAAGTACATGTATCTTACGAAATTAGAAATCGAGGAGATAAGGAGGAAGATCAATGAACCTACTAATATAGAAGCAGAGGAGATACAAATAGATAATCATGTCGACCCAATAAATAATTCAGGTGCAATACAGAGCATGGATAATAGAGAAAACAAGCAAGCAAATCTAGAGACAGACCTTGACGTTGAAAACCACAGTGATGAACGAGGAGAGATCCTTAAAATGCTGAAAATCTACAACCGGTTAACCTATGGACAATGGATAGAAGGAACGTTAGAGAAAAGACAGCCAACGTGAACAAGGTAATTGATAGAATACCATGTTAAAACATAGAAGACACAAATACGTTGATACTAGCTGGAGCAAACGTAGTTGCTGAATTGTTAGGAAAACAAAAGAAAAAGCAAGTGGAGAAGCAGAGCAAACCTTGGTGGAAAAAACGGATTTCATCAAAGATAGAGGAATGTAGAAAGGATTTAAGTAAGTTGGAACAATGGAAGCGTGGCAATTTGAAGAAAAATTATGTGAAACGAAAACTAGAACAAAAGTGTTATGTAAGGAGAAAAGGAATAAAGTGTGTGATTGAGGAGCTAAAGCAAAAAGTGAAACTGAAAGCGGCCAAAATTGGAAAATATGAAGAGAGAAATAACCAGTACATCCAGAACTGTTTATTTAATACCAACCAGAAACGGTTGTTTGAAATGCTAGATGGGAACGAACAGCAGAATAATGCAAAGCCTGATGCAGAGGAGAGTAAGAAATTCCGGGAGGAAATATGGGACAAAGAAGTTGCACACAATGAGAAGGCAGAGTGGATTAACACTATTGATAGCCATAGCAGAAATGTCCCTGTGCAGGTTGAGACTACAATTACAAGAAAAAATGTGCACAAACAACTGAAGAAAATGGCGAAATTGAAAGCAAGTGGACCTGATAATGTTCACGGATACTGGTTAAAAGGTTTCAGTAATCTTCATGAAACCATAACAGTACAGTTGGATGATTGTCGTAGAACAGGGGAAGTGCCATAAGGGAGTGGATGACAAAAGGGAGAACTTGCTTGATTCAAAAAGATCCTTCAAATGGCAACATTGTAACGAATTATTGCCCAATTATATGCTTACCCCTCATGTGAAAACTGTTGACTGGGATATTAGGAGATGAAATATATCAACACCTAGAGGAAAGGAACTTACTTCCGGACGAACAGAAAGGGTTTCACAGAAGCAGCCGGGGGACAAAGATCAATTAATGATTGATAAGATGGTATTACGAAACTGCAAACGAAGGATGACAAACCTATGTCTCGCATGGATTGATTACAGAAAGGCATACCACATGGCCCCACACTCATGGATCATGCGCTGCTTTGCCTTTTCAAGATTGCACACAATGCCAAGGCATTTCTTGAGAAGAAAACGAAATATTGGGGAGTAGAGCTAACATCAGATGGAGAAAAGTTAACAGAGGTGAATGTGAAAAGAGGAATTTTTTAAGGAGACAGTCTTTCACCCATCTTGTTCGTCATAGCGCTCATCCCTTTGTCCATAATATTAAACAAATCAAAGGACGGCTATTGACTAGGAGCCCAAAAGAGGGAAATTGAATAATCTCCTTTTTAAGGACGATTTAAACTTATGTGCGAAGGGTATAAAACAGTTAGATTCATTGGTGCAAACAGTATGGATATTCAGTAATGATATAGGGATGGAGGTCGGGATTCAGAAATATGCTATGGTAGAACTGAAGTGAGGTAAAATGGTCCAGAGTAATGTAATAGATCTATCTGAGGGTCAAAAACCTAAATCACTCGAGGAAGGAAAAGGATACAGATACTTGGGAATTCTAGAATGTGACAAAGTAAAGAGTGTAGAAACGAAGGACATATTGAGAACAAATATTTTCATAGGGTAAAGAAGATTTTAAGATCTATTCTGAATGCAGGGAACACAATTCAGGAAATTAAATCCAGAGCTGTATCTCTGATAGGATATGGAGCAGGCATAATAGAATAGACGAAAGAAGACACGAGACAGATAGACCGCAAAACCAGAAAACTATTTACCATGCACAGAAGTATGCATTCGCAGTCAGACGTTGATCGGCTTCACGGGAAAAGAACTGAAGGAGGAAAAGGTTTGCAAAGCATTGAAGAAGTTGTCGAGATAGAGATAGCGAGTTTGGGATTTTATTTACATCAAGCAGAGGAATTTATGTTGAAGGAAATAGAAGAAGGAGTCTTCAGAGATTCTACAGATCCAGATAATACAAAGCGGGAATTATTCGACTAACACAAAATACAGTTTGAAGAAAAGAAACTACATTCTGTATTCTTCAGGGAGACCAAGGGTGTTAGAAATGAAAAAGGTACTTGGTTATGGTTAAAGAAAGGAGTGCTGAAAAAGGAAACTGAAGGATTAATATTAGCAGCTCAAGAACAACCATTAAGACTCAACTGGGTAAAAAGGATGATAGACAAAGAAGAATTTTACCCAGATGCCAAATGTGTGATAGAGAAAATGAGACAGTATCACATATTGTTTCCGAATGTACACAATTGGCTCAGATTGAGTACAAGAAATGCCTCCATGACAAAATTGCTGCTATTATTCACTGGCATTTATGCAAGAAATTTGGCTTTAGTTGCTGTGGGAAAATCTATGAACATTTTGTAGAAAAGGATACAAGGATTTTAGAAAACGAGGATGCTAAGATTCTATGGGACTTCTCAATACAGACGAAAAGAAAGATAGAGCACAACAAACCAGATGTTGTTTTACTGGACAAAATCAAGAAAGTCTATTTTTTCCTGGATGTGACATGTCCGTTTGATACGAGGGTCATTAAAAAGCAACGAACTACACCTACTCCCGGTGTAAAAGGGACTATCACTTCCGAATGGGCCTGGAAGCCACTCTAGATGCTTTTGCAGAACAATGTCTGGCAGAAACCTCCCCTATAGTAGTCGTAATAATAATACTAGTAGAAATAGTAGTAGTAGCTGTAGTAGTATTACTAGCACCTGTATTATGATCTCCAGTGGTGATGTTCCTTTGGGTGTTCTAAGTCATATCGCAGACACTTTTCGCAAATGTGGGCTGATTTAAGGTGGTTGAGATTCGTCACCTTTAAATGATGTAGGGTGCATCAAATTTTCTATGGTTTTGTGCTTAATTTGATTTCAAATGCTACGACTTATATTATCTTTCTTGATCATTTTATAATAATTACTGTCATTTTTAGTATTATTATATTATGATCTCCAGTTGTGATGTTCCTTTGGGTGTTCTAAGTCATATCGCAGACACTTTTCGCAAATGTGGGCTGATTTAAGGTGGTTGAGATTCGTCACCTTTAAATGATGTAGAGTGCATCAAATTTTCTATGGTTTTGTGCTTAATTTGATTTCAAATGCTACGACTTATATTATCTTTCTTGATCATTTTATAATAATTACTGTCATTTTTAGTATTATTATTACTGTTGTTATATCGTAACATTTTCCCTGCATTTCCTTATTGATGAAGTTTGAATCCTTCGCACGACTCCTCTTGTGTTGCTTTTTTCCTGTTTCTGAGCTATAAACATTAGTCTAGGGTGTCTTTTAATATCTTTTATTTAATTCAAATAGAGCTTGTAGACTAAAACTTTTCTCAAATTTTGGTCTCTTTAAAGTCGCCAGTGTTTCATGAGTGACACAGCACATGGTGCATAGCCTGTTGTTGAAAGAAGATACACATGTTTCTTTGCCAGTACTCCATGAGTGAGAATATCCACAAGAGGGAAATTTAGCTCCCCACTTCTTCACTCGTCCATATCATACTACACAAATCAAACTGAAATAGCCCATTTTTTTAATATTGTGTAATAGTATACACAAAAACAACTCTTAAATGACAACCAACTTGCAAAAAGCACTGCATTTGAGTATCCAATACGACACATTTTTTAATTAGAAAAGTTACTCCTCTCGTCCTATCGATCGAGTTTGCGAATTTTCTAGGCCCAATAGACCAGGCATCTGACAAGCGTGCATGCTTTATCTAAGGGCGTTGACATCAATACGTGAATTAAATGTCTTTAGCTAGGAAAAGAACACTGCACCGGATTGATTAATTATTGTTCTCAGCCCAAACCATTTTGGGGTTGAGGACCTGACATGACTTCCTTAAAGAGATCACGAACAAATCCTTGCCCCTTCTATGAGCCAATAGCTTTCTCATACTCCCACATGTACCATCCTGCCTGCATTCCTTCGTCGGATAAACAATCCTAATTTTTAACGATGCTGTCTTTACATCCTCAAGGTACCCAGTTAGATCCTAACTTTTAGGAACACATAACAATCCTAGTGATATTATTGCATCATCTTCTTCTTTAAAAGGCAAATCATGTCACCGTTGTTTTTTATTTTACTGAATAACATTATAGTAAAATATCTCTAGTTGAATACGTGCAATGTTAATTTCTATAATTTTGTTGAGACGTAAACCATGCTGTTTTTGTTTCTTGCTTGTCTTCGACTGTGACAAATGAACATAAAGAATAGTCTGAGACGGAGATTTTATTTATTTATGGGTGAACACATCACACTACACACTAAGGATCTTGGAAAGTACTTCAAGCTGGATTAAAATGTCGTCATAAAGATTTTCGAGAAGTCAACAAACACATTTGGTGTTGTAAAATCAAACTAGCACAAAAATAGAACATTTTGCAGTTGTTAAAAACCTTGAATTTCCAGGATTGACTATTTTGTCACCAGATAGAATTGACCACAGTGTATTGTTTGTGTGTCACATACTTCGTAACTACAGAAAAAACAACAAAGTACTGACTGCAACGGTTGTGATCTGCAAGAGTGTTAAGGACTTTCACTTCCTTTGTTGTCGCGAAAGGTATTTGGTACCATTACGAAGTGGATGCTCTAATGGGCAAGGCCGCTTTGTAGCAAATAAACTCAGTCTTACAAATACTTTCTACTTATATTTGATAAATAGATTGTCAATAGTCACTCTTTATGAGTTTAAGAAGCAAATAGCCAAAAGGCTAAGTAAAGTGGCAGCAAGCTGACAAGTAATTTTGTCTTCCTTTTTCAATCTTCCTAGTAAATAGGGTAAGATGTTCTGCTAATTGCCCCCACTGTTCTTTGGTTACAACATATTACTTGGTGTTTTAAGCATGATTGTTATTTCCATCTTCTTAATTATGCAAAGGGATGCAATTCTGATAGAAATTCAGACTCATCCTACTTAATTTTGAAAGAAAAAACATATCAAATTTAATTGCTGCAAATCCGTTCTGTCCAGATCTGCACAACAAAAGAGCAACTAAACTGTACTAAACGAAGGTAATTCTAATATTTTGTTATTTGAATCACAATCTTCTTCATCTTTCGGCTGCTCCCGTCAGGGGTCGCCACAGCGGATCAATCGCCTCCATTTGGCGCGGTCGTCAGCGTCCTCTCTCCTCACTCCTAATGTCCTCATATCCTCTTCAATTCCGTATTATTTGAATATTATTTGAATCACAATATTTCTCTTTAAATTAGGAAAGAAAAGAAAAAAAATGAGGAAAAAAAGTTAAGCCAATAAACAGATGACCATGGACATAAACAAAGTCAACATGTTGGAAGGAAGTACTTAAAAGCCAGAAAACTTGTTCCTTTTCGCGTGGTAGGAAAAAGTGGATTTTTGTGCTTTTTTAAAACTGAATTACTAACACAACACTTATTAAACGAAACTATTTTCAAAGCTACCAATACTGCCCTGATTTGCGGTGGTTCAACATTGCATTTTTTCTTTATAAGCCTCCTTATAAATTATACCCTTTCTTGAAGAATCCCTGACCTTAGTGCAGTTGCAAAATAATTTTCATTTTAATGTTTAGTGTTGCCTCACAGTGCATAAACCATAAACGTACGAAGACATTCCATAAGCATGCATCATAAACGTTTTTTGCAAAATTCCTTTTTATAACAATCGACTTTAAGAATTTGATTTGAATGCCATGATTTTATAGCATAATTTAACATTTTCCGCTATGCTTTATCTTTGGAGTAGCAGGTAAAGAATAGACTTGAGATAGATAAAACGAATCTCAAATATAAAATATGTTGCATTAATTTTGAAGTAAAACTTGTTTGATAAACGATAGAGGATTTTCATACCATCACAGCCGAAAGGTCTAAAGTAAATAAGAAAAGAATTTCAGGGATGAAAAAATGCAAAAAAATCCTATACGTCAAGTCACTGCTGAGCATAACAACAATTGTCATGCTTGAAAAGTTGAAAAAAAACAACAACAAAATTGAAGCAGCCTGAAAATACATTTTTATCAATGCAAAGAATGAAACTACAGATTTTTTTGAAAGTTCTTAAATACAGAGAGGAACATGTAGAAAATTTCCAATTTCTTGTCAAATAGCATGAGCACAGGTTTCCAGATTGCAATTATACTAAGGGTGACAAAATACATAAATTTTTGCCGTGTGCAATATACTCTTTAAAACTTTTAATCTTCCTTCAAATACCATTTCTTCTAAGGAAACGCAATTTCTCGTAATCCCATTCCAAGCTCGACAGCTGCAAAAAGAGATCAAAATAACTATCCTTACTCTCAAAAGATAATAGAAAAACCTCCCAAAAGTTTTACCGTATGCTAACGACGACGGAAATAAGTTCAAATCTTAAATCTTTTGTCATAGAAAGATATTGCTGCCAGAATTAGAGGCGAGGTTTAAAAGGAAAGGTGAATTGTACATCGAAAAGATGTGTCAATAAATAAGAAATGACTGACTATGGGTTTTTTTTATTTTGCTAGCAGATGTCCAATGTTTATTAATTATTGGTTGTTAATCAGTTAGTCTATATAATGTTCCTTTGGTGCTGACGATGAGAGTTTTTAAAAGAAATGAAAAGATGGCTGAGTGTTACTTAATGTCGGTATTATTCATCAGGTCACTAGCCAAAATTGCACTTTTCAAACGTTTTCAAACAAAAAGTTGTGTTTGGAAGAGAAAAGACAGAAATTGACAGCAGAAGGTAACTGTAAGTTTGCTCAATTTAAATATATTGAAATATAGTGAATAATAAAAACTATAATAAAAAACATATTTTTTAAAAACATATTAAACAATTTTTTTACCCAGAAAGGCTAGTGGATCATTCTATGTCAAATGAACAAGATATGACACCAACCATCTTAGATTTTGACAATTTTTACATATTATGCCCAGAATGGTGTGAAAACAACAACTTAAACAGCATTGTCTTCAGTGGTTTCCGAGATAGAATTGAATTTGTACAATTTTGGGGGCAAATGTTAGCCATTATTGATTTGAAGAAAATAGAAGATGGACACAAAATATTCCCATGTGTCCACCTCATATGATCATATTGTCTTATCTCAATGGTTCTTATGGGGAACCAAATATANAAACATATTGAAAAGTATATTGAAATAAAGTGAATAAAAAATACATTCGACTGTTATCTCGTACAGTTATTCTCAATTTTTTTACCCAGAAAGGCTAGTGGATCATTCTATGTCAAATGAACAAGATATGACACCAACCATCTTAGATTTTGACAATTTTTACATATTATGCCCAGAATGGTGTGAAAACAACAACTTAAACAGCATTGTCTTCAGTGGTTTCCGAGATAGAATTGAATTTGTACAATTTTGGGGGCAAATGTTAGCCATTATTGATTTGAAGAAAATAGAAGATGGACACAAAATATTCCCATGTATCCACCTCATATGATCATATTGTCTTATCTCAATGGTTCTTATGGGGAACCAAATATAAGAAAACTTCAAATCAACCAAAAAGGTATTTTAAAAAAACCCAACTATTATAAATAAAATAAACATTATGGCTATACAATAATAATAATAAATAAAAAGCATCATCATCATCAGCGTCATCACCAAAGTCCATAGCCAGTCAGCCGTAAGTGCACTTTTTTTCACCAGACGTTTTCAAGTTTCTCTGTCAACTGCATCCCTTTTATCACTATATATATATACACGTTTGTCAATTCCTTTTTATTAACTATCCAGGTTTTCCTCGGTCTTCTCTTGTCTTTCCTTCTGGATAAGTCCTGCCATGCATAATGGTATTAGCTTAACGGAGTTCGTCAGGATTATGAGGGACATGTCCGAACCACTGCAATTTCCTTCTTTTGACACCTAAGAGTTGTTATCACTTTTGTAAACAATCTCATCTTACACACTTTTGTTTGTTCTATGTCCTGTGTATGGTGTTTGCAAATGCACTTTGTTGCAGGATATTTCAAATGCGTTTATTATTCGTTCTGAGTAATTGTTCATAGTCCACGATTCACCATAATAAGTTGAACGGCATCTTTGCTTTTACTGTGATACCTCTATTTTTCCAGACTGTCCAATTGAGCTAGTACTGCTATTAATACTGCGATGCTAGTTTTGATCTCAACTATAGAATATAAATGGCTACTGATTTGACTTCTCAAATGTTTGAAAGAATTTACTTGCTCACGTTCTTGGTTTGAAACTGTTATTGGATGGTTTAAATTCACATCTTTTTTAGATATGATCACCAGCTTGCTCTTCTTTACACACATCTCCATGCCCTACTTTCTGGTTGTTGTATCGAGTCTTTCCGTTGGGTCACGCAGTTCATCCTCACTTTGTGCAATTAAGTGAATATGATCTGCAAAGCGTAAATTGGAAATAATCCTCTCGTTGGCTTTCACGTGTCCATCAAAACTTTCTGATAGTTCCACCACGATAAACGCCAAGTAAACAATGAACAGATATGGTGATAGAAAACATCCTTGTCTAACTTCAGCCTTTGATAAGGAAAACTTACTCGGTTTGTCCCCAATTAGCACTAGACTGTTTGCATTTTCGTATAGAGACACAATGGTTTTATAATGGTAGCAATGATGTTATTCTTCCGATAGACTGTCCATAGAGCTTTGTGCCAAACTCTGTCAAAAGCCTTTTCGAAGTCAATACAATTGTGTTTCCATTTTTTCTGATGTTCCATGTACTTCTCTGAAGATATTCTGAGATTTCAAATTTGTTCCCTAGTGCTGCGGCCCTCCATAAAAAAATCAACTTTTGCACCATCTAGTTCTTTCTTAATCGTTGCTTTCATTCGAATAAACAGGACATGCAATAAAAACTTGCCTGGGTGACTGATTAACCTAATCGTTCCGTTGTTTTCACATTTGTACGTGTTACCTTTCTTTGGTAGTGGTATCATAATCGACTCAGCTCACTTACTTGGCCATTCGCCAGCATTTCAGGTTAAATTTTAGACCTTCAATAGTATATCGACCATTTTCTCACCTCATCTTCAGGAAGTTTGATCTCAATATCATCTGCTCCAGGTGTTTTGTTACATTTCCATTTTTTAACGTTTGCTCTATTTCTCCTCGAAGAATCGATGACTCCTCTCTTTTTGACGATGAAATAGGCGGTTTGGTATCAATGAAGCAGTCGACTGAAACGTTGGCCTAGTAACTGTAAAGCTCTTTGCAATATAGCTTCAATCTTCCAGTGACATCCTCTGACTTAGTTAGCAGTTTGCTTTGCTTGTTCTCAACCACATAGCATTTGGATCACCATTCTGTGGTGAATCTTTGCACCCTACTGAAGGCAGCTTGATATTGTTATGTTGATAGCACTCCTCGATGTCTGAACTTTTTTGCTAAATCCACAATTTTTTGCTTATAAAATTTCCTTATTTAACCTGTTGTTTGCTTTTGGTATTTTAAGCAGATTCTTTACCCTTTAATCGACGCTTTTTAAGCTCCCTCCTTTCTTTACATTTTTAAAGAACTTGAGTAGCAAGGCAGGATTTCGTTACATTTCTTTTCTTACCAAGATGTAGTTGTGCAGCATCGTGAACAGAATTGCGGTGTCAGCACATCTGGGGTAACATTATCAAGAAGCATAAGGGGTCGAAACCTTTTTTATTTGCTTGGACGTCACTTAGGACTTGCGAATTCCTCGGTTTCTCAAAAGCATACTGAACTTGTGTGAGTCGGGGCTTATTTGTGTTTAGTCGAAGCTGTAACTTTATCGTCATCATCAGAAACCTAAGATTGCTGTTTGTATCATCCTCTGGGGAGACACGCGTTCTTGCATCATTTTCTTTGCCTGATGGCATTTTTGTATCATTATGAAATCAATATGTTTATGGTTGACTCTATCTGGTGAATGCCATGTGACAGTTCTGGACCGTTTATGTCGAAATAGTGAGTTGGCCATCACAGGTTTGGCAAATTAAAGCAGACGAGTTCCTCTGTCATTTGTGTTTTCGAGTCCAAATATTACCGACAACTCCATGCCAATTTTCATAATCATCTGCACCAACTTTTGTATTCCACTCGTCTTGGGTCAGGAGTACATCATTTTTGTTAATTTTTTTGATTACTTCCTTTAATTCGTGATAGAACCTTCCCATGTCGTTTTCATCATAATCGTTTGTTGGACTTAAAACCTGAACGATGGCGAGGTTGAGTGGTTGGGTTTTGATATGAGTTGTGACTCCAAAACTAATTTTATTGTATTCCTATTAACTATGAAATCAACTCCATTTTCCTGTATTTCTTTTCCTTCACTAAACCATAATTATCTTATGCCCTTTTTTAAGGTCTTGTTTTTCAACATGTGGGGTGTCCACACACCCTCCTCATCAAAATTAACTTGATTGCGGAGCCGACTTAGTTGCCGACCACTCAACCATAAACGTAAGGTTATTGGTTATCCAAGTTTTACCTCCTGAGTGTTTTAGTCGTAACACTACCAACCGAGGCAAAACAGCCCTTCAGTCAATGAGACAGACAACCCAATCGGACGCCAAGCAGGTATTTCAAGGTATCGGAATAGGCTAGCCGGAGCTACACCTTGCCAAAGGTTGAGCTGGAGGTAATTGTGGCAAAGGGTAACTTCATTTGTTCACACCGAAACTCCAAAACCGGTTCCAGATTATCCTCATACTCAGGACAATGGCTATTTAAGCAGAAAAAAATTGAGTGACCACAGTGTCAGATTTCATTTTAAGATTTTCTGTAGTTGACAAGTCGTATCGTCATAATTTTTTTAGGTTTTTTAGGCATATTGCAATTTCTCAATTCAAACTTTTAAACTGGTGTATTGTTCTGTTCCTGACCATTCATTGAAAATGGGTCAAAAAGTAACATTTTTTTGTAGAGATAAATCATTTCTTATATTTGATATCCGTTTCTTCTTCACATCCACCAGTAGATCTAGGAAATGAAACGAATATCATTTTCTAAGAATCAACAGTTTTTGATTAAAAATTGTGAAGATACTGTAAATAGTTGAGTGACCCATTCAATGCCAGTATCCGATTTATTATTATTTTGTTATTATTACTTCTTTTGATAAAGCTACTACAATAAAATAGCCCTAAAATATAACTACCAAAATTTGCTGGTTACAAATGTTTGTTTGTTATTATTAGTAGTATTATTATCATCATCATCAATTTGCAACTAATGCAGTGGCAGATCTTAAGCCGTTCTGTGTGAGAGAAAGAGCCGGTTACAACCAGTAACCAAAGGTCTCTCATCATAGTCTTTCCCATGTATTACCATGTATTTTGTAAAATTTTTCGTCAAACTCCCAAGAACCCCCAAGACAACAGGTACAACGCCAAATTTTTTCAGATTCCAAAGTCTTTGGATTTCTTTTTTAATTTCCTGATGCCAATCTTTTCCAGTTCTTTTTCACTTATCCTGGTGTCTCCGGGAATGGCAGCATTGATGACGATTGCAGTCTTATCAACTTTATCAACAATTACTAGGTCTGGTNTTACAACCAGTAACCAAAGGTCTCTCATCATAGTCTTTCCCATGTATTACCATGTATTTTGTAAAATTTTTCGTCAAACTCCCAAGAACCCCCAAGACAACAGGTACAACGCCAAATTTTTTCAGATTCCAAAGTCTTTGGATTTCTTTTTTAATTTCCTGATGCCAATCTTTTCCAGTTCTTTTTCACTTATCCTGGTGTCTCCGGGAATGGCAGCATTGATGACGATTGCAGTCTTATCAACTTTATCAACAATTACTAGGTCTGGTCGTCGTCCCTCGATGACATTGTCATACTGGATGCTAATGTCCCATAAAAGTTTGTGACTTCCATTCTCCAACACTGTTTGGGACTCATGCTCATACCATGTCTCGGCACTTTCAAGATTCAGCTTTCCAATAAGCATCCAAAAGACAATTCTAGCAAAGTTGTCCTGTCGTCTTTTGTACTCTTTCTGTGCAAGCTTTTTACATTCGCTCAAGATATGGCTTACTGTTTCACCCCTTTCTCCACACAACTTACAATTAGTTGAATCAGTGCTTTTGGCGATGTTTCACTTAACATAATTTGTCCATATTGCTTTCAAATGTGATTGTGTTATCCAGATCCACGATTTCCCCTCGTCAGTATATTCACTTTTATTCCTGATGAAGTGCCCATACATCTGTTTTCCCAGCCATTTTTGTTTTCTTTTCTCCGTATTTGTCTTTTTAACATCTTCCTTTTTAATCGTTGATTGGTATTCACTTATACAAACATGTTTTATCGCTTGCAGTAATGAATCATTGGAATTTTTGAGGTGCCAATCAAGACTATTCTCTTCACTTCTTATTGTATCTTTGCAATTCATAAGTCCTCTTCCAGTCATATTCCTAGGTAGGTATAATCTGTCCACATCACTTTTAGGGTGAAGAACTTTATGCATTGTTAAGATCTTTCGAGTTTTCCTGTCCAGTTCCCTCAGATCATCGCATTTCCATTCTACTATTCCTGCACCATACCTCAATACTGCCACTGCCCAACTATTTATGGCTTGTATTTTGTTCTTTTCGTTCAGTTTGGATTTCAAAATTAGTCTGGTAAGTGCAAAAAAATGTGGCGACAAATTGTCCCCTTAAATACCCCCATTCTTTTTGTGAACAGTTCCAAGAGATGTACCACTAGATTTTAATTTCAAATTCCACTTACTCATACTATTATTCACTCGACGAGCCTCATTATTTATTCTTTTGAAATCAACGTTTTTGAATACTATCCCATTAATATTTTCTCCAGAGTTATAAATTCCTGTCAGTTGATCAACAATCATCCTTTCTTCATCTAAGGTTCCCCCAAACGAAACATTTAAACTTACCCTATCTGATCTCTCATTCACAGTACCTGCATCAACTCCACGTAATTCAGTATTACCCTCATCACTATCTGCATTACTTTCTTAATTCGGATAACCTTTATCTCTTCTCTTGATCATTTCCAATTCCGGTTCAGTGAGCCAGCCGTTTTTTCTAATCGCTCTGGCTTGGTCACAAATCCTTTGTTCAGAAATGTCTTGAAACGGGCCACGCTCTAACCATTCACTATATAACTTTTGCCGGTAACCTTTAATGGGTACACCGTTTTTATCAGTGGGATTGGACCTATAATAGCATTCCATAACAACAATATTTACTTCCTTCGACCACCTTTTCCTTTCAGGCAACTTTGATACCCCAGCAGCAGACGTGTTGCCTATAATTCCTGTTCTGGTAGGCTCGGGCACCGTCACACTTTCCGAAGGCAGTTTGGATCCCCCTGATCTGATATATTAATTGTAGTTTGATTCATCACTAAATAGGAGATAATCAAGTATACCGCCCCGGGCACCAAGCCAGAATTTCAAAGCCCTGGCGCACAGCCACCAGTGTTTTTATCAACTAGAGAGGTTGCCACCCAAAGCTAAAGAGTTCCTCTACTCATGAAGTTGACTAGTCCCCGCCCGATGCCAGTCCGGCATTTCTTGATCTCGGACAGAGCTAACAGGTACTACACCTTGCTCAAGGGTGACCTGGAGGTAGTTGTGGCAAAGGGTAACCTCATTCTCCCACGTCGAAACTCCACAACCGGATGCAATTTAATGTCAATACCCAGGACTAATTATTATTATTATTATTATCTTTTTTCACATTTTGTGTCTGGCTGTTCTTGTTGTTCTTATTGTTATTATTATTATCATTATTATTGTTATTATTATTGTTATTATTATTATTGTTATTATTATTATTGTTATTATTATTATTGTTATTATTATTGTTATTATTATTATTATTGTTCTTGTTATTATCATTATTTGTTGTTGTTGTTCATTGACGACCTGAAATTGTCTGATTAAAATGATAGAGAGCTAAGGAAATTGCTTTAAAAACATTACCTAAAAGAGATAGGGATGGAGTTTGTATAAGACCTTTTTTGCTAAATATTATAAAGGAAGGTTATGTGTAACGGCATAGTTTACCCATAACCTTGATATAACAAAGAACTTTGATAAGGAACTTAACAAGTAGTTTAGTGTGTTGGAAGGTGCCGACATTATAAACAAAGGCAGGAGGATTAAATATTGCGTTGAAAAGTCAAGGCTGTATGCTCGAAATCTGATCTGTGACATTAATACGTGGGCAATAAGTGTAACTAGATATGGTGTAATGATCCTGGACAAGTGAAATTTCTCAGAGGAAGTACGACACACTTCCTCTGTCGTAAGAGTGAGCTGGAAAGTATGGATGTTTGAGAGAAAACACTCTTTATCATGAATGAAGTATTTTTCAAAGGAAGCAGTGTGAATTGATTGTTTATGAATAGGTGAAAGGGGATTCATGAATTATGCCAGGGAAGAGGAATGAGGTTTGAAAGAATATAATTGTAGCAGTGACAATCTGACTTTGAAAGAAGTTGCAAGAAAATGCGAAGCTGGTCAGACTTTGGTAGAATACATTAGAAAATAAAAATAAAACTAAAAAAAATGGACCAACAGCTTCATAACAGATTTTTTAATGTTATTGAAGACGTGGCAACAGATCTTTTTATTGAGTCAGAGCTGGTTATTTGACCAAACACGCCAAAGTCTATCTTTTTGTTACGAGAGAGCTGGAATCGAATATCAGACTTGTTCAATCATAAGAACTTTTGGAAATGTCGCCCATGTGTAAGGTATATGCCGAAAGAGAAGAGCCGTAACAGAATTGGGTTCAGAGTATACTGAGAGTTGTGTAAAGTTGTGAAAGTATAACGTGAAGCTTTTACGAAAATGGTACAAGCTTTTGAACTTTGGAAATGTTGCGACAAACCAGTGAGACAAAGTAAGAAATGAAATACAATGGTCTGAAAGCTGTTACTATTGATCATATCAAGAAAACGATTAACATCATTGATTTTGTTGTACCATGCGATATAATGGTGCATGAAAAAGAGGTTTAAAAAGCAAATAGCTATTCCCCTTTGGGGCAACAAGCACATAAACAAGCCGTTTCAAACAAAACTACATAAACAACTCTTGCAAGGCAAATTACAATCATTTCAACAGTGCACCGCAGACCGTAAACGAGGCTTGTGTTATTGTACCTGATAAATTTTGGATCTTACATTGCAATATGGTCGATAGTAAAAAAAACAATGACTGCAGCAAGAAATGACTGCTCGGATTTAACTTAATTCATGCAAAATGGCTAAATCTTTAGGAATAATGAATTAAAAACAGAACAAACTTAAAAATCAATTTGGTAGTAAATTACAGCTATCAAACACATTATTTTCTCTTAACTACGTGACTGTATTTTGCTGCAAGTACGTATGTAACGTAAACAACTTATCTGGTCCACTCAGGTTTGCAGTCAACCTTCTCTTTAATTGAGCCTTACAACTTATATTACTGCTGTTTTACACTTAAGATCGGTTATTCCTCTTTCCCATTGACATCGTCATTGTTGTTGCTATTGTTGTTAAGATCGATTTTCCAGAATATATATATTCCAATCAACATTATCAAAAAAATAGGAAAATGGAATGATGACTCAACAAAAATGTATAAGGCTGTCATACAACTCAAAGCAATCGAAACGGAAAAGAAAATAGTGGTTGATTGAGAACAAGGACTAGTAACAGAAGAGAAAGAACAAACAATAATTACTAAGAATACCACCAAAGGAAATGAAAAACCTACATACAGACCAAGAAATAAAAAAAGCAGCCAAATCGCTTAAGAATGATAAAAGTATAGGAAATGACCATCTAAAAGGTGAAATAATAAAATGTGGACAAAAGATCATGTTTAAAGGAATTGCAGAAGTCTTTAACGATAAGAAAAAGTCAGGAATACACCTTAAAGAAGTAAAACATAGTGTACTGATACCCTTTCCCAAGCCAGGAAAAAAATGAGGTCCATTGAGGCATTGAAGACCAATTATATTGCTCTCTATTTTGAGAAAGATTTTTGCAATATGCGTGATAAGTATAACTGCAAAGAAAATCCACAGATCACACAAGCAGTGTACAAATAAAACAAGAGAAATATAGTATTAAGGTCCTTGTTCAGAAGGCAGTAGCGTCCAGCAACTAAAAGATCTGCTCACACATGCTAGACATGAGCAAAGCCTTTGACACTGTGACTAGATCTGGCCTTCGGAAAGACCTAAGAAAAGTGTTAGATAAAGATCAACTCAGCATCATATACATCATGCTGAAAGACGTAGAACCACAAGTCAGATTTTGTAAAGAACATAAAAGAAATTTCACAGCAAATGATGGGGTACCACAAGGTGATAATCTTATCCCCATTCTCTCGACAATCTACCTAACCCAAGCGCTTCAATCCATCACAGAACCTGTGTGGTCAAGTCTCTCAGAGAACCACAGCGCATGGAAGAACATAGCTACATCCTGCCACCGATGGACAAAGAGGAACAACTACCAAAATGCCTGCATAATCACACATACCGCATGTAACCCAACAACTATATAGGCATTGATCAACAATATGTAGACGACATCACCTATGTAAAGACAGCAGAACACACACACAAATACAGGAAAACGAAGTATCAGAAATAACAAAAAAAATGAAATGTAAATGATTACAAAGACGCAACATAAGAATATGTGGTAGAAAGAAACTAATCTGAAGAAAGGCAAAAGTGCAATGTGGTAGGAAATCTAACTGACACCACAGAATACATAAATAGAAGGAAAGGACTGGAACCGGGTGCCTACAACAAGCTCAAACATATCCTTGAAGCAAAAAAAGTCGATGAAATTAACAATAAAGGCAATTAACAAATACATCAAAAGCATAATTCTCTACAACAGTGAAATATGGACCTTGACAAAAGAAGTGTTATCCAGTATAGATAGCCTTCGAAAATCATTATTAAGAAAAGTGATGAACATGTACTGACAAGACAAAGTGAAAAACGAAAAAATATATCGAAGAAGTAACACAAGACAATGAAGTGTAGAAAGAAGAAAGAGAGGGATCAATGGCTAGGCCACCCACTTAGGTTGCCTGGCACATCACCAGCACAGCGAGCGTTAAGAGAAGCATTGAGATCGCTAAAGAGACCCAGGGAAAAGCTAAAAACAACCCAAGTCAGTCTAATATGTAAGGAACTGGTGACGTTGAATTCCAAGTGCAGAGAGCCTAAGTGGTGTGATGCATTTAGCCAATGACAGAGCAAAAGTGGTGTATTGTATTGACTGATTAATTGCTACGTTTCAATGTTACATAGGTCTCAAGTTTAGAATAATCCGGCTCTTGATGTGACATTAATATAACTTTTAAAAAATAATGCTACTACGTGCTAAGTAGTAATAATTGGTACGTAATTAATAACCACATCTTTAATCGGAATAACTTTGGCTGGACAGTCGAAGGGAGTGGCTTTTAAAATAAGGCAACAAATTACACTGTGCAACAAATCTTCGTGTTGTCTTGACAATAACACTTACTTTTGATCAATATTTTCTCGCTGAATGCAAATATGACCATAAAAAAAGTTTATTTGGATTACGTTTTTGAGATGCTGATAGCACCTAGTATTTGGGTTCTTTGCAAATTGTTATTGAGAATAAATTGTTGTTATATCACTTTATTTGATAGAACTCTTAAAAAACGTATTTTAATAGCAAAACGTATAGAAAGATTTGGTGAAAGTAGAACATAAGAGGGTGTAAAAAATGCTGAATTTTATAAGTTTTCATTTACTACCATTGTAGCTTCAGTCAGAGTCTATATATATGATTGGGCAGTGTTGTAAATTGAACTTGGCCAATACCTGTAAATAGCATGCTTTAAATAATATTATGTAATAATTTTATTGGTTGTATTTAGTGTTGTAGGCAGATTAATGTACACTACTAATATTATAAAATTTATCAGAAACAATTTCGATCCTAATTAACCATGCATAGTGGAGCTTGAGTTTATTAATTACATAATCCCTAAAGGATGTTAAAGACTGAATGTTCATTGGTCCAAATTGTACCTTTATAGATAAACACTTAATACTTGACACGTGTTTTCTGGGCAATAAAAAGGAAAATAAACCTAGTCTCATGCTTATTAACCACGCCTTAATTTTTAGTTCATCAAAGTTTAGTAAAAAATGGTGCTGGTTGTGACATTGTAAGACGTAGAAAGTTTGCTGGATCATTTTTTATTAAGTTCTTAGTGAAAGGTAGCTTAAAACAATGAAAGTACTTACTTACTTGCTTACTTACTTACTTACTGCACAGTTTAACGTCTTTTGTTCCCAGCAGCTGGGGTTGGACGCACTTTTTTGCCATGTTTTCCACGAATTGCTGCTCTCCATGCCGGACGATCCACAGTCAATTCTTCATTTACATTTAAAAGCTTCAAATCAGCTTTCACGTTTTCCAACCATCGTTTCTTTGGACGACTAAAGCACTTGCCATCCACTTTAAAAGACAGCATACGTTTCTGCCAACTATCGTCACTCAACCGACTGATGTGGCCGAACCATCTAAGCCTCCCGCGTCTTATAACTTCTTTTAGAGATGTAATGCCGAGGAGAAATCTAAGGTGTACCATTTGACATCTGTCTGAGAGTTTAGATGAACAAATCCACCTGACCATATAGTTATCATTTCTAACCAGTCTGGTAAGATCTACAACAGTCATAGGCCAGGTTTCACTCGCATGGAGTAGAACTACTCTAACACCAGAAACAAACACACGGCGACGTACCTTCAAGGAAATCTCTCTGTTTGTAAGGATTGGCAGAATCTCTCGAAATTTAGACCAAACAGATTCTGACATACACAACAGGGCTTCTTTAACACGTTTAACCCGTTAATTTGTACCATAGTCACAAACCGAGATCTTTGTCATCGCCATTTTCACTCGTAGACCTTTGAGCTCCAACTCCTTTTTCCAGGTAGACAACTTTCTTAGCAGTTCATCAATACAATCAGCCGAAATGACTAGATCATCCGCATATAACAGTTTCTAGGGGCAAATGGTCTTAAACTCAAGAGATAGTGCTTCCATCACGATGATAAAGAGAAGTGGGCTCAAAACAGAGCCTTGGTGAACGCCCACACCAACAGGGAAAAATACACTGTATTTACCATTAATCCTGACACAGGAACGAGGTGAGTAGTACATGACCTGGACTGTAGATATTACCCATTCATTAATACCTAGTTTCCGCAAAGCCCATCATAAAACTTTTCTAGAAATACGATCAAACGCTTTTTCAGGATCGAAATAAAGCAAAATAAAGCTTTTTTCGTTTTTCAATGTGTTTCTCTTGCAACTGACAGAGGATGAAGATTGCATCCGTAGTGCCCCTACCAGGCATAAAGCCAAATTGCATGTCATCAATTTTTATGTTGAACCAAATAATTTCCTCCAGCACCCTTTCCAAAATCTTTTGAACAACTTCAATTAATTTTAAACCTCGATAGCTCCCACGCTCGAGAGCATCACCTTTTCCTTTGTTGAGATTTATGATTAAGGATTGATTTCAATCATCGGGAATCTTACGATCGATTGATGCAATTGATAAGATTGGTAACAAAAGGAAGTAAAATGTGAAGTAAAAACATTTGTTTTATTTGTGGCATATAATATGAAATGATATAATATGTTATGATACATGAAATAAAATGATATGATATGATATGATGTGATATGATATGATATAAAATGATATGATATGATAAGATATGATAAGATACGATATGATATAATATTTTTTTCCAATCGCCCTACGAAACACTTCAACCAGGTTTAAAAGTCTTTATTTTTTATCTCGAGGAAAATTCAATGACATGCTTCGAGATTTAAATTGAACTAGGCTAGAAATCTTTCGGTCAACAGTGGGATAAACTTGACCGTTGTATAAAGGTATAACTATTTCAGCAAACAAGTAAACTAAGTGTTCCATTTTCTGATTTTGCTAGGAATGATTTTCTTTTATGTATATGTCATTTACCTGTTTTAAGTTTGGGAAATACTATATGATTCAACACAATAAGCAGATGTTTTTAACTACAGTTTAATGACTGTGCTATTGCGCAATGGAAATCGATTGCTCTCCATTCCTATTAGCTACGCAGTGAATATAAATAAAACATTTGGGAATGTAAAAACACTTTTACCAAATGTAACGGATGACAACCACAAGTACAAAGTCTGTTGGTGTCTTAGAATGGTTGACTTCCTACTTGGTTTACAAAGTCGATGTACAAAAGTACGTGTGCTTTCTATGTGAGACACTCCTGACAAATCAACACACTTAAAAACTAAAAGCTGGGCACTCGATGGCAGTTTCTTCTCTGAAGTAAAAATGTAGTTCATCACAGACTTCGTGATTAAGAACACATTAGCATAACTTCTATACACATAAAGATGGAAGCGTGGAAAATCTTGTTAAAGCATCGAATCCAACTGGCCTCTATTTTGTACTTTGAAACAAAATTTCCAAAGTCAGCCATGCTACGATCAAGGAAAAGATATTTGTTTGTTCCTCCCCACCTTTCTCTAAATAAATCATAAAATATAAATTATTTAAAGCAATCATTCCAGACAACGAAAAGTCTCTTATGAGATATTTTAAAAAATTGTCGCTGAACTTCTGAGACATTGGAGGGACATTAATTACACTGCGATACTGAGTAATGTTATGTCATGTTATGGGGGGATAGGCTGCAATATGTTTCTGGAAATTCATTTTCTGCATCACACCCTGATATTTCTCCTCTAAACTGTGAATATTTAAGTGAAAAAGATGACGAAAAAAGTATAGTTGTAAATGTAACCCATCACTCTTTGTAGATTTCTGTTAGACAGTTCAAAGCTATACCCTAGAAATTACTTACCAGAGAACAGGTGTAAACAGTCGCTTAAAATGGTGGCAATTATATCTATCAAGGAATACTTTTTGTATGTTTCTATATTATTGCTTTGTCATGTCAAGATTAAACTGAACATTTTTCCACTTTATTATTTATGACTTTTCTATCCAAAACTTGTGTTTTTGAGCTAAGTAATGACACTCACATTTGGTGGCATCGTTACTAATATTAGTATTTACAGAATTTGGAGTATTCAAAACAGGCCCAAATCTGGCGATAAGTCATTGGTGACGGGACGCACAATGTTAAGCAAAGCAAGTTTGTTTTTAAGCTACCTAGCAATTAAAACGTATCTAGGATAGTATCAATAATACAAATCCAGCCAAGCCATACTCTAGATATTCTGCTTTTCAAACAGCAAAATATTACTAAATCCTGCTTGTAGTAATGTAGCTAAGATAAGTTTAGACACATAGAACTAAATACTGGANATATTAGTATTTACAGAATTTGGAGTATTCAAAACAGGCCCAAATCTGGCGATAAGTCATTGGTGACGGGACGCACAATGTTAAGCAAAGCAAGTTTGTTTTTAAGCTACCTAGCAATTAAAACGTATCTAGGATAGTATCAATAATACAAATCCAGCCAAGCCATACTCTAGATATTCTGCTTTTCAAACAGCAAAATATTACTAAATCCTGCTTGTAGTAATGTAGCTAAGATAAGTTTAGACACATAGAACTAAATACTGGAAACTGCTCCTGCAATGCATCAACCCTTGTTGCCTGCACGACTCAATCTTTTACGGTCGATGATGAAAAACAAAAATCGCCAAATTTCTAGCCTATAGGTCTGGTCAACACAAAATGTGCGTACTAAGAAATGACAAAATAAACCATAAAATAAAAGATCATAAAGAAAGGATAGTTGGACGGGGGAAAGAAAATCGAACTATTTCAATTGTTCCCATCCAACTTAAACTAAAGACTGACTAACTGCACTATCCAACAAGTTATTAAATTCAGGTCATGATTTCCATGTAAAGGGTTTGCTACAGAGACAAGAAAATGCACATATTTAAAAGGCCACCCACTAAAATTTTCTTTAGCACTTCAATGAGTGACCAATCTTAGATCAACAGACACCCTAGGGAAGCAGGCACCATTACTTGAACAAAGATTGGAGTAATATGATAAGGAAGACAGCTTCCCACAATAAAACACTTTATGAGGAAAACCTTCGTTTGAATTCTGTAATTAACAAATCCAAGCATTCACTAATGTTAATATTTGGACGTCGATTTTCCAGAGTTGGTAAGGTTTCAGTGAGCACAAAATTTGGCAAGATCAGGTAGAAGCATGTTAGTCCTCTTTGGTCCGTGGTGTACATTGGTGTACGTTCGCTTGCGAATCCAAACTAGCAAACTTAGGTTACTTTTACCTTTTTTAGGCACAGATGACCCATTGTCGTGTGGAACAATAACTTTACCCTCAAGCTAATCATCCTTTCCTTTTTTTCTGTTGTTTGCAAAGAAATTGAACAAGGTCACCATTTCCAAACAACCAAGATCTAATGGCTTTGTCATAAACACCACACAGCAGCTGCGCGTCATCAACATCGAAACAAGGAAATTCTAATTGGCTCATGCGTTCAGATGAGGTGTGCAAACGTAACACAAATAAAAACAAAGATTGCCACTTTAACGATCACGCGGAGAAGCTTTTCAAAGAAAAGATTCAGAGTGGCAAGATATGAGGTGGAAAACTTTTTAGACGTTTTGGAGGGGGGTACAAGTTCCATTTTTTATTTTAAGGGGGCAAGCCCCCTTAGCCCCCTCAAGCCCCCAACTCCCCATGAATTAAACCTATTTGAATTAGAATCTACTTCACGTTGGTTTTCACAGGACTTCTAAGTTTGTAGGCACTATCCGTCAAAGATACAGTTGCTCCCCCCTTTCTTATTGGGAAACTGACAAAGGCATATTCTGAATTAGCTTCGATTAGAAAAGTTCTTCAATCAAAGATTCACATTTGAAGTCACAACGTCACTTCTTAACAAATAGATTTACAAGAAAAAGAGAACATTCTCTTCTAGGGGGTACAATTAGTCCCAGTACAGAGTAAAGGTCATAGAGCATGAAACCTATCTTGTAAAGCTAGTTCCCAATTGCAAATCTGTAACCTCTTTGACCTCAATGGCAAATGAATAATCTGCCAAATGGTCACATTTTACTTCTCTGTCATATAATTTTCAGCTAGATTAGTATGGTTGGTAGGACTAGTTGAAATACCGTAATCACTAAAATATTGACTGAAAAACCTGACAGAAAAATAGTGTATTTCTTATCACCTGGATCCGATGGTATCTGATAGTAAGCTCTTTTAAATTCCAACATTGGACATGCAGAGTACTGAGCAATTTTGTTCACAAGAGTGTCTTGTGAGGGAAAAGGATATGCATCAAGATTTTGTGAAAATATATTAGATGGATAGAAAGGATTCGCAATTTTAGAAAACTGAAAAATCCGTTTTAACCAAACGTGATTCAAACCTGTGTCTGTGGCTTGTAAAAGTTGTAATTGTGAAAATGATCTGATGAAGGGCAGGGACTGATAGCTCATGTGACAGAGAATGTGGCCATGATAGTCAGAGTCTGACTGCAATATATTATTATCCGTTTTCATTGGTTATCATCAACGTCAAATACAATGTGACTGCGCTAAGTGGTGACAACAGGTTTTGGTAATTCCATCCCATCAATAATTTACTGGTTTATTCCTCAATAAACTCTTTATTAATCGCAGAATAATGACAAGATTTTGTAGCTCCTGGAGTCGTGAAGCACTATTATCATCGAAAAATCTCTTGGTACCTCTACTTTCATTGGATTTAGAGAACATATATATAAGACAAGGTACATATGTGATCCAGGAAATTTGAAAGAACCTCTTGATGCTGTTTCATAAAACTAATACCAAGTATAATTTCTGAACAAAGACGATCCAAAACATAAAGTGAAACATTAGAATAATGTATATACAGGTAATCAATGTTTACTATACATTCACTTTTAATTTGAAAAGTTAAACTATAAAAAGCCAGGCACACAGTCCTTTGAAATGATTCATTGACAAACAAACCCAATTTTCGTGCAGTATTAGCTGAAACAAAGTTATCAGTGCTTCCAGTATCAATACGAGCTTTACACCTAGTACCATCAATAGAAATTAAAAAGTATTTTAAAAGTAGAAGATTTATCATTTCTTACTACACCTAGAGTTGGTTTAATAGCAGGAGCTTGTTTTAATTGTTTTTACTTACTTTCTTTGATGATCTACATATCTTGGCAAAGGGTGCTTGTCTACCACATGAATTACAAGTACTGTCTTGCCATGGCATTCTTGGTGAGTATGCTTCTGACATCTAAAGAAAAAACATTAAGCAAGCAAACTAATAGTTAGATGTTCATCCTCCTCCTCCTCCTCCTCATCATCATCATTATCATCATCATCAATGACGTCAGTAGAAAATGTAGGTTGGTTTAGAGCGGCACTTACAAATTGTTTAGAATTAGATGGTGAATGTTCATAAGAAGCAGCTGAAGCTCTGACCTGGTCATGGGCTTCATCTCAGCTTAAAAATGTTGTTTCAAGTAATGATTGCCTGGCATTTGGATAAAATTTATTTGCCACATGAACTTATTTGTATTCTCAAAGTCTTCAGTAAATAACAAGGCCAAATATTAGTATGCTGAGGATTCGTGAATAGTTATAGTATCCGAAGCCTGGGAAAAAGGGGTTTGTAAATGCATTCCGTAGAAATACACGTTCTCGTTCATGGAACGTAACAACAAATGTTGATAAAAGCAAACAATGGCACTTCCTAAAATTGTAAATGGAATACCAATCTTAGAAAAATTATGCAACACAGAGAACAATCATAGAACACTGAGGACGCCACATAAACGAGGGCAGAAGACGAGGAGAAAGTAAGAGAGACTTGCAGTAAAGTCAGCTCAACTCACTGACACTCTCTTCTACCAAATAGAGTTGGCCCCAACGTTGGTCAATTTCAACTCGTTACTGGCGATCCTTTTATAATATTCATTATCAGACAGTAAAATTCCTGTTGCTTGTTTTATGATTGCAAATATTTCTGCTACTTCATTGGTTCTGTAGTTACACTTTATTTATCGACTTTCTGGTTATTCTAATTCGTCTACCCTTTTGCTATTGTCTTAATACAGGTTTCTCCTTAACATCCTCTGTTAAAATAACTAATTTTCGAACTGAAAAGCTTTAGTCTGATTCTCTGTACATCCTTTTCTGATTCTGATTTGTCCAAAGGGTCTGGTTTTACTGATAAATTGTTATAATGTATAAGAGCTTTGTCTTTGCACTGCATCAATAAATAAACAGAACAATAGTTCTTTTGCTTACACCTGAGCACAATTATTGTCAAAAGATGTGCAGAAAAGTTGTTCATTCAACTTGTGTACCAAATGCTGGACTTTGTTTGCAGAAATTGCAATTTCTATTGGTATTGGATGGAGAAAAATCTGGACAAATAGGAGAAAATCTGAGAGCATTTTTACATTTAGTACCTTAAAATTAGCACAAATCAGCTGTAAAACCTGATTAAAATTTGTAAAAGTTAAAAATTGTACCCCAGTGTTATTTTTATTTAGAAAAGATTCTTCCAAGATATTGAGCTTCTTTTCTCAATAAAGAGCATTGATCGGCTGTGAGGTGGATTCCATGTTCCCCTAACCTCCTCAAAATTGCGCGAACATGTCCTACGTGTTTTGCAAAGGTTTTAAAAAAAGTCAAGAAGATCATGGAGATAGTGTATTACAAAGGTATTACAAATAGCGTACAGAATGTTCTTCACTGGCCTTGGAAATATTTGAGGGATATTTATAAAGTCAAATGGTATACAGGTCCACCAGTATAAGCCCAATAGAGTTAAAAAGGTAGTGAGCTTCTATCTAGATGGTTCTAGATATGCTTGGTAGTATGCACGTCTTTTGACAAGAAATGAATACTATTCATTGCCACCAAGATATTCTGGATATGACGTAGTGAGAATGTGTCAGGTTAGGCTTTGCTGTTCTGGTCACAAAAATTAAAGCCAAGACGGAATTTGTTATCCTTTTTCTAAGCTACTACGACAGATGATGACTAATTTTATGTTGATTTCACAATTCACTGCCTATTTAACAGGTTCTAACACAAACGTTTTTGTATTGGCTTATACTTGTGCTGTGTTGGTATTTTGTCATGTGAGCATCTCTGTAATCTAATCAGGTTTGACAAAAGGAATTGCATTTTTCCGCCAACATTGAACTGAGTATCATTCTTTGCTCTCGAGAAAGATGCACCTGAAAGAAATTTCTGCTGTAGTAACCGAACTTTATCCATGTCTAGTGGTTGCGGCAGTCACAGGACCACCCCCGATATCTATTCTTTTTTCTGTAGTTGACTCAGATGCCTCACCAGTGTTTGCTGTTGTCTAAGAATTTACTGTTGAGTTAGCTTCTTGTGGATTGGATTCTGTGTCATTTTTCTTTAACACCTCACGAAAGTCTACTTCAAGTAGATTTGCTGATGAAGCCATTTGGAAGTGTCCAAATTGGGTGCGAGAATTTGAAATCAGGTCACGTTTATTAGCAGAGGCGTATCTAGCCATACATTTGACAGTAGCTGTGACAGACTGTAATTCAAAATATGAGCATGATCTCCCATGGAACTGGCTAAGCCACACCCATGTCAAGAAATATTAATCCTAGCCGATTAACGTCTGTTACAAAAATATTGATAACTTATCACAATAACTCTCAAGGAACAAATCCAACAAATCCTTCTTGAATAGATCGATTTTCGTCAACAAATCGAATAACGAGAGACATCTTTTCAGTTCCTGAGGAATCGATAACTTTATCGGACAGAAGATAAAATAATATAGCTTCTTTCATTCCACTTTTTATGATCTCAGTCAAAAGGTCACCATGTATGGCAATAATATCATTCTGTATTTTCTTGATGGATGAGTAGGGTTTCTTGGGGTACTGACAAAATTCTCTAAAGCATCATTACCACATCTTGCTCTAAGTTTCAGAATTTCCTAGAAATATCCATGTTTCATTCGTTTATTGTCAATATACTTTATATTACCACGGTGACCCCTTAGGGGGATTTTTTCCCCCTGCACAAGATCGATCAAATCTTTCTTGGCCTGTTCAAAAGAATATTAGTGGTTTCTCTTGCATTAGGAACTTAAAATGAGATGATATGGCTGTTGGATGAACTTTATTTGTATTTCCATGCTCATTTAACGTCTGCGATACAAATAACCATTATCATAAAAGTGAAATGAACAAATTTTTGACTTTAATAGTCTGCCTAGCTAAAATATCGACTTCTGTGGCTCCCGCTATATTTTGAAAAACGCAAATTATTTTTTATAATCAATACTTCAGTCTCACGTTAGAATATTTGATTGAAACAAATGATTTTGGGTAAATATTCCAGCAATAACCTCACGCTGGAAATAAAGGTATACAGGAATGTTACAAAGTGATTTTAAAGTCTGACCATGCCTTAAGAGACGTTTATCTAGATCCGCCTCTGAGTAGTGTTGATAACAGGGATCGAAATGCGATTAGTTACCTGAGCTTTCACTGCCACCAATATCTATGCGGCCTCTAATCCTTCTGGCTAGGTTGAGTCAGGTTAAAAGAAGACTGAATAATCTTTCTTTGTTGGGCCCAAACTCACCTTGCACCATACTCACACATTACAATCTTTTGGAATTTAACCAGTTTCTTGATTTAGCGGAGATAACAAAACTCCAGATGTTTACTTTTTTGAAGAAAATTAACGAACGATTCTACGATTTCTGGTTTAGGTGAGAAGAATGATTCTTGAAAGCTACTTAGTAATCCAGTGTTCATTTTATCTGGTGACCTAGCAATTTGCTCAACCACATGAGTTCCAATTGTCGTCTTTGTTAACTCCTCACTTGTGGTTAGAGATGGAACCTTGACGCGGCTAGCATCCTGTCAGTTTGGCAAACTGAATTCGAGTTTCAGCAAAGGTTCATATGGAATTCCAACTTCTGTTGCACTCCTCAATTTCAAGTCAGAGAGATATTGAGCAGTTGACAAAAGCTTCGTAGCCAACTTTATCAGTATTTTCAGTAAGTGATGATTTGGAAGCCAAACAAACCTGTGTGTCTGTATCGTAAAGACACTCTTTCTCACTCCATTAAAAAAGAGATTTCATGATGCTTCTCTTCATAACTAATTTCAAATAGGATCCAGTTTTCTTATTTTGGGTAAAAAATGTAGAGTAAAATCCATGTAAAGTCGAGGAGCTTATTTTTTTCTCCTTCCATTGTTTTCCCAGATATGACTTGCTGCAATAACACACAATTTGACACAATTTGCAATGTCACCAGCCAGAAAACAATTATATCTGTGGCGCGTCTTTTTGTCATTTAGGATTACACGTAATCTCCTCTTGTTTCCCTAATTAGACTTTAAGTAGATGCATCGTTGTGCAAGGTGTCCTTCTTCTTCACACTTAAAACAATGAAACCGGCGATCTTTGTTTTCATTACGAAGTTTTCTCCATTAAATGGCTTTCTTTCTTTCCGCCCATTTTTCCATGTCTTTTTTGTGCCTGTTGCAACTGCCCTTGAGGTTCATTTATCTGATATTTTATCTGATTCATGGAAGCAATCTCCTTTCTACCAGCTAGAATTTCCTTTGTCAGTGTGATTTCTACAGTGTCAACAATTATATTGGCTTTCTTCTGTATATCTTTACCATCTACGTGGGAATATCCTTTCAGCATGCCTTAGAAAGCTGATGCCAGATTTATCTGGGATTTCCATATCACTCACAGCTGCTTTAAGTAGGAAAGGAGATATTATACTCAAAATCTCTTCTTCTGTACAAGTTTCCAGGTAGAAATGAACAAGGCCTGTGCCTCCATTTTGTCACATTGCACAGCCCCCTCTTCTTTTAAGGTGAATGTGAATTTTTTCCTTAGCATCCGGCATAACGAAGATAGTAGCATCTTCATTCTAGCCTCATATTTATTAGCTTCTGATAAAACATTGGCATATTTTTCTTAGTAGTGAATATATAGGCTTTGCCTTAGCTTAGTTAAAGTCAGGTTCTCGGTCATCTCAACGTAGTTCCGTAGGTGCTCATAACTAGCTGTATTAAGAACACCAGATTATTTCCTATCCTGTATGCCCTTTGGTCATTCTATCCTTCCATCTGGCGCATAAGGGTGATGCAGCAAATACTATCTTTTCGTACAATGGTTCTAGCATTCAAGCCAATTAAACGAAACTCCCTGTGCAGCATACTCGTTGCGGAAGTCCAGAATGCATTTGTTAACGATGTAGTGTGGTGAACGGAAACAGGGGTCCTTACAGCTTAAATGATAAAGCAAGGTTTTTTATTTAGTCCTTCGTAACAAAGTCATCTGGGGTGCAACAATTTAGTCAATAGAATAGGTAGTAGGAGGAGATGAAGCTGCTGCAGGAAGAGAAATTGTCATCATTGGAGAAAGAGTTGTGGCAGCTGTAATACTTGCCAGAGTGGTTATTGTAGGTAAAGTGCTGGCTGTTTGTAAATCTAGGGTTATTGTTTCGGCAACAGTTGAAGAAGCAGCCAACACAGAGTGAAAAATAGTTCCTGGTGTCTCTACTATACAAACTGGCATCAATGGGTACAGTACAATGTAGGTGGACTCTACTCCTCTAACCATGGAACGTCTTGGAGCCATTGTGTTTTACTGAATTGTACGTTTTTAAGGACTTCTCCAATAAATCCTTATTTTTGTCTGGATACTTGCTCTTATCAAATCCCCTTATGATATTCAGAATAACTGCTTTCCGAACATATTTCCACTTATCTTCTGGCAACCCAATTTCTTTAGCAATCTGCCTAAAAATCTACGTTGATTTTCACACTAACATTCTTTAGTAATAACTTAAAATCTTCCAGATAATCGTCATCTACAGTACCCAATCTTCCTTCATCTATCAGTTTGGCTCACGAACGGCGGCTCTGCGTAGATGATATTCGTAGAGAGAGTCTCTTACATCTGATGTAGCAATGGCAAACTTTAACAGTCACAGATAAAAGAAAGAAAATTTTAAGTAGGTTTTCTTCGGACAACGGGTGCTTTTCCGCGATTGGTTACACAACCCTGGGAAAATTTCAACAGTCTTAACAGAAAGAAAGATAAAGAATGAGAAGTGGTGGATAGTAGATCCCGTCGTCCCGTGACGAATTCAAGGTTCAACAGCGTCTATTACACAAATACTTGTCTCTTCAGTGCTGTTCTTGATGGTGGTCAAAATACAGCCAATCGCCTACCTTCTCCAATTTCTACGGGCAAATGGAACTTTTGCAGACAGCCTGATCTTGACTTTATTGACAGGAAACAGCACTTTGGTCTGTGTTTTTCGAGATTCTGTATGACAACTAGTATAAAAGATTTTAGAAACAAGGCAGGCCTACTTTGGCTTGGATTTTTCAAAACAACTCAAACACCAGAGACGCTTTCTTAGTTTACTCGACACACTTTTGTAGTTTAAAGAAGGTAACGTTCAGTTTGTTAGAAAATTCTTTAGAATGCTCACCTGAAGACAATTAAATGGCAAAAGAAATACTAAGGTTACAATTTCACACAATTACTTTCCAACTATATCCGTATGTAATGTAATAAATTCTTTACATGGTTCGTGATCACTGCATCTGGTTGAAGACACTTGTCTGCGAGTTCTGGAGATCCGGTTGTTTTAGTACAATTTCCTAGAGGAGTAAACAAAGAAAACAACTTTTGATTTATTAGGTGAGTTCGGATATGAATATAAACTAATTAAATTCTCACGGAGTCGTTCTTTTCTAATATAATTCTCCTACTTTAGAAACACTTATGCTGATATCCGTACGATAGAAATTTACTGTAAAACAAATAACAGCAGTTATTACTCTTGATTTTTACCGAATGTTTCTCTCCATTTAAAAAACATGACATAGAAGCAAATGTTCCATCTTCAAATTCACTGTACAGAAACAAGACCTCATTTCAAATACAAAACTGAAACTGAACACTGAACACTAGTTATTCAATTAAAATTATGACACATTTAAAATTCGAATTGTGGCGTACGGAGCTGACGTTCTTGGATTTATAAAACTAAAAACCTTAGAACAACTTTAACATCAACTAGCAGCTTCATAAGTTACGAATGACGTTTGAAGGCCTACCCCAATATCTATTTATATATGATGAATTAGGATAAACACCAGCTTCAACCACAATAAACTTGCGAATATCAGGATATTGAGTAAGTGTTTGAATTGGAAAGGGGAATATTTAGTGTCAGCTTAGCCAAATATTTACCAACAAGTTGAAAAAACAAAATAAATGAGTGCAATGAAAAATCTCTTGATAAATAAGATTTATCCTTTATTTGGGATACACGATATGCAAAGGGTCCACAGTTGATGGGAATAATTGAATGCAGACAAAAAGTGTATTCAAGAATGCAATAGTAAATAGGGTCATCAAATAATTAAAAAAACTACTCAATAATTAAAAAAAGCTATCAGAAAACTAGATAAAGTCGTTACCATTAAATATTTGATAATTCCATTGCTGATTTAGAACTGCAAATCACGAATGTTAAGTTAAAGCCTGAAGATGGTGAAATATCGATTATCTCTTACGTAAATGTAATGTGTGTGCCTTGGATGAATATCGGCGACAAATATCAACGTACTCAACTCGAGTTCTATACTTCTGCCAATATCAGACATCTGTATTTTCTCCAATAACTCTGAGTTTAAGTTTACTTCCTTAGCAGCAAACAATATAAAGAATAAACTAAAATACAATATCCAAAATAAACATAATGAAAATATTGCAAAATTTTGAAGGTAAATTTTAAGATATCTAAAGAAATGCCTCCAACAACAATTCCATTGTTAAAGTTTGTCTGATGTGACAGTTCTTTTGTTACTTACTGCCCGATTATTTGTTGTTTATTATGTTGTTAATATTTTATAATAACCATGACAGTTAAATAAAGTTTGTATATTTTGCAAAAAGATCAAACTTGTCATTTCGATGTCAAGAGCTTTTCATTTTTTTATAACTGTTGTGTTTGAAATTGGTTTTTGATAATTATTATGATAATAAAACATTTTTATTTGCTTTGACTTTCTTATCGTCCATGAACTCGCCAATCTAAAACTTTATTTTCAAACTTTAGTTTACCGTTTCTATTCTCTGTGTACTGGAAGTAGTTGGTAAAGTACCAACAATCTCATAGTAATGACACAAATGAAATTTTTGAAAGTCACATCAGTACAAGACGTACTTCAAGTGAAAAAGCATTTTAAGCAATCTAATCCACAGTAAAATGATACTTTGCAAGGAGTCATATCAGTAAAACACTTACGCCTATTTATACTCTTACTCATATGCCTATGCTTACACCTATTCCTACGCCTATTCTTGAATTTGAAAGTGTATTTCAAATGGAGAAGCTTTTTTAACAATCTAATCTACGATAAAATGTCTTTTTAAAGTCACGTCAGTAAAACACTATTTATACTCTTTCTCATATGCCTATTCTTACACTTATTACGTCTTGCTTGATACACGCCTAAATTTGAAGGGGCTTTTTCAGCTATTGTTCACCTAAATAGATATTTCTAATCTTTCTAATCTTGTCGATAATATTGAAGTAGCCTTACTCTGAAGATCTTTATGCAAAACACAACTCTTGATTTTTGCAAATATCAACAGAATTATCTGTAGTAATCTGTCCAAGGGTAAATAAGAGGTTACCTCAAGGAAGAAAACGTCGCTACATCATATCAAAGCAATGGCTGTCATTTCTTTCCAGTCAAACTTATCCAAAAAAAAACTCACACATAGGCTCTGCTCATTTGGAAAAAAAGAAGAAAAATGTTATAGTGACTAGAACACCGACAAAATAACTCTGCTATTTAGATTCAGTATTACACTCCCGTAAATCTCTTGTTCACTTGTTAAAGGTTTACAATAAGTAGCTACTCCGTCCAAAATCTTTATATACCCTAACTTATCTAATTATAGATATCATATGACAGAAGTTCTAGAAGTTATGTATGGTATGCTCAGTCATGCTGACGTCATACTCAGCTGATGTGCAAGGTGCAATAGAGCTGACTCGTCTCTTCTGTCACATTCCTTCTCACATGATGAAATACTTAAGCTAAAAGTTACATAACTAAACAAAAGAGTCTCTAAATGAATATGGTGTCCGATTTTCAACAATGTCTGCAAAGTGGAGTAGAATCAGGAACTATAATCAACAGACATCGTTAAAGCATCTTGGTAAAAATGGGTTGCATTTTGAAACTCACAATAGGATTCCACAGAGCTCTTCACTGACTAAATATCTCCTGAAAAAGTATCACGATACATTAAAAAAGGATCAACAATTCACTGTTGGCGCTAGTCTTAGCCATCGTTTAATAACTTATGAATTGAACACCTAGATAATTTTAGTTTCTGGCAAAATTTTATTTTAGAACACAAAATAACCGTCTAATGACATTCCTGACAAAAGCTTGTAATAAAAAAGAAGAGAGAAATAAAATCACGTTTATTGAAAAAACTAAGACTCCTACAAGTACACAATTCATTTTCTTAACATTCGGGTCCACATATCATATGAATTGGTTTTTTTTTATCTTCGAAAACATTCTACATGACTTCAAACTTGCTACTTAAAAAAATTTCTCCATAAAAATCCATACAGACAAGACATCCGATGTAATCTCAACCAAAAATTTCTGATCTTATTACATTCAAATTTTTCACAACCAGCTACTACTTTCTTACGATTGACTTCAAAACAATGATTATTTGCTCTTCAGAGCTTTTCTTACATTATAAAGAAGATTAGTTTTTCTCACCAATCTATTGCAGTAGCGGTGTTAGGCTCTACGAAAAAATCTCAACTTCAAAATAAATGACAGTATTGGTGTCACACCAGCATTTCCACCAACTATAATTGCTCCAGAAACCTGTGAATTAACACAATTATTCGATGTTAAAAATTGACTATTGTTTAATACGCAGTAAAATTTAATGATTTTTTGTAAGGTTCGGTAATGAGTCTCAAAATCTAGCATGGCATATAATGGTAGTAGAAGCGGTAGAAAAAGTAGTAGTAGTAGCAGCAGTAGTGGTAGTATAATTAATAGTAGTTTAAGTAGTGGTAGTAGTAGCAGTGGTAATAATTTATATATTTCACAACAGAGAAAAATATTCATAAATTAGAAAATAAAGTATGATAACTATTTACCAAGAAGCGGTTGGTCTCAGCAACACGTTCCACTTTTAGACCTGATATAGTTGTTTGCTGTACCTTAAGGTATCAACAAGATACCTAAATTTCTTACTTTGCACTTTTCTTAACTATTTTAATAAATGCCCCATTCCGAAAAGTTACCATTATTGCATCTTTTTCATTACAGTAGGTATCAAAAACATATCAATATTTATGATTCTTTGGATATAACTGGGTGGTCAAGTAAAAAAATATATGCTTCTGTACGTTCTTTAAACAGGGGTAAACACACCAAAAATCATGATACAGCATGTACTAAGGTCTGTTCGCTATTACAAATACTGTTGCTGGTCTCAGAAACTGACCCGTAATTTAATTACCACTCCCGTAACAAACAACTACGTTAGACCCATAATCACAAACTCAACCATATATTACACATCTGGCTAAACAAGATAGTTAACAGCAGCGTTCTCCTTAGATGGTTGTAATTGTTGGCAATCAGTAGAGAAGGACAAAGGTTCGACTTTTAGTGCAGTCTGTCAATTACGGTCTGATTCGTTTTCCAGGCAATAAGTAGGTAGAGGGTTTCGAAGGGACTACGACTTAACCTTTACTTTTACTTTTGATATATTAAACACGGTCCAGTTAACGTTTAAACGGAGTGAAAATTCCTATCACCCCCATAACACTAATCTTCTACTGCCTGTGAAATTCTGTTAACAATTTAAGAGCGTTGGGTTAGTATCTTCGTTCCTAGAACAGGTTTCGATGCGGCGCTGAAACTACTTTTCCTTTAGTTAACATAACTAACTGGCTAAAAGGTGAATCCATACTATAGTTAAAAATGTATTTCACTCATATTTTTATCCTTAAGTGTAGCTACAGACTACGTTTTAATTATATTCATATGTGCTTTAAAGTAAATATTTAATGGAGCCAGGGTACCATGGTGTGGGAATAACAAAAATTCTGATTCTAACTAGAGGGATGAAATAACGACAGCCACCGTAAAAATATTATTGAAAAACAGAGCGAAACCATGTCTGTGTTTCACCTTGCAAAGTAGGTTTGGGTACAGAACACCCTAACTTCCATATGTAAAACCCCGTAAAAGGAGAGTGTAAACCTTTAAATCATGCAAGAACTTTAGAGTAAAAATAGCTAAAAAAGCACCGTGACTGCAAACATCGGCCAAGCAGCTACAGTACATGGTAAACATCGCAGTCCTGCATTCGTTTAAATAAAATCATATGCTTTGTACAATAGCCATAATGTTTTCATCGTCATGCTCTCCTATTTTACACTTATTGTTCCTTCTTGTGTTTACTTTTTTTTTCTTCACTTTTTTCTTTGCTTTATATCATTCTGTAACAATGACTTCATTACAGAAATTTCATGGGTATTTCTGGAGAAACAAGATCCAAAATCCAAATATAAATTCAAACAGAGAGGATGAATAAATTCTATTTTTGTCAGGAATAGTCACTGCATTTATGTTTCAGTAATAAAAGATGCCACACGGGGGTACATTGGGTACACTCTGTTTTATTGTATAGATCAACCTTAAGGATGCTTAATTCTTTTAATTCTTATCATTCTTAGGCGAAAACATAACCTTTTTGGCCCAGATAATAAAGTTACTATGTATTCTTATATTTGAGTAAAAAGTTAAAAAAATTTTCAAGTTTACAAAAATCTGGTGCTTCTTCTGATAGCATTTCTGATAATACAGAAACATCTTACATGAAAACGCAAGGCACTCCCCAGATTCGTAACGGGAATGTCCTGTTGACTTGATGCTGCTGCGTTAATAAATGTTTGAAAAACCATTGATAGAGTCCAAACTTTCGCATATCAATACCAAAATTTAACCAGTTCTTTCTTGTGGTGTTATCAACATTTCCTAAAAATTTCATTCAAATCCGTTCGTAATTTCTTGATAAATTTAGCACACAACCAGACAAACCAACCAATCAACAGATAGACAAACCCAGACGAAAACATAACTTCCTCGGCGAAGGTAACAATGCATACAGTAGTTGTTTTAAGAGTTAATTTTTTGAGCTATATTATTGATGATAAGCAACACCGACAGGCCCTTTTCCCCTTTCTATGTTGCTCATTTGCCTGGGCTATTTAAATTTCCTAGTTCAAGGTCAAAAGGTGGACTTTTTGATGTTAATGTCTTTTATGTAGTTTATTCAAATCTACGGCAGTTTGTCGGTGTATGAGGCAAACATCTTGTAAGTTATTTTTGTCTCGTTACTACAGAAATAAATAAAATATCGTCGGAATCCAACTATTGGTACATAATGGCGTTAGGTGAAATTGCTTAAATTTTACGTTAAACACAGGATACTTGGTAGGTCCAATCAAATTCTAGTTTGTTCCCTTTCCAATCAGTTATTGCTTTCATTCCTCATACCTAGTAATATTGTATTTTCTGCTCTTAGAAATTTGATTAAATTTTAGGAAATATATGCCAACAGCAAAGCCTTCTTGATATAATCAAATGAAAGTTGACAGGGCCTTGTGGTCCAATATGACATGATCCCTTTAGATACAAGTTACTTAAGCTTTTTGAAAACTAGCTTTTTGAGAAAGTAGGTTTATATACACTTATTGCCTTCAGTGATAAAATCGCTATTTTTGAAAGCATCCCTTTACTTTCATACAGCACAGCTGTTAAAATCGGAATTATGTCTGATATCATATATTTTGGTACTGGAATATTAATCACATTTTTGACACATCTGAGGGTAATCCTCCAAGAAAAATAAAGAATAACCTAAAATAAAAATACTTCATTAAATTTTCAGTAATCTCTAATTCCAAAAGAAATTCTGCACGTTATAAGCTGGTTGAAACCATTTCAGCCAAGCTAATCGGAGAAAACACATTTTGAGTTACCAGTCACAATTTTTACGCTGTCTATGCAAAGCTAAAATGCAATGGTCTCCATCGAAATGATGATGTAATCCAAAATTAGAGATTCCGATTTGTTACCACTACAGTTTATTTTATCAACACAGAGTACCGTCGCAAATCATAGGCATTTCTAATATCCTTTAAATACACATTCCTAACATAAACCCGAACATATACTTGACATGATCCTTGTTACAAATTGCACTAAAGGATACATCTTCTTTTCTTTAGTGCTATTAATACACATTTTAAACATATTTAAACAACCATAATAAAACAGCATGTTAAGATGTCTCTGCAGGACTGTATTTACAAAGATAAGAAGGACAATTATCGAACCTTGGGGCATCCTCATATCCTGTGAAGTAAAATTTTTATTCCCTCTTGTGCAGTGATAACTTCGGTACTTCTGGCAAAGAATAGTCTATTACATTAAGGCCATAGTAAGCTATTTCACCTGGCTCAACATCCATTCAAGTGAAGTGAACAAAATGTCACATGTACTTTAGTTTCCCTTCAACAAGTAACGTTGGTTGATATTGAATGTTCTGATACAGATTATCCAAAAAACATTTAGAAGACAAACATATGATTTGAATGGTAATAGTAACTGTTCCTTAGTCGCATATGGTTTCTTCCATTATTCACTTTACTTCAATGCCGATGATGCACCTGGCAGCACAGCTGAAGCCCCCCCCTCACTTTGGCGCTAGGAACCCAGAATCAATTTTCCAGGTTCTTGGTAGGGCAGTTTGGTAATCATTCCTTAATGGACACATACACAACAATAACTGACGAAAAGGTAGCGCCGAAATCGAACCAAATGTGGTGTAATAAGCTTGTATAAAAGTACTTCTATTTGTATAAGTCTATTTCTGTGGTCTGGAGTAACAATAAAGCCACCTTAAGAGGATGGTGAGATGCTTTTCGTTTTTTACCGTTTTAGTAATAAGAGTGAAATTCATTTTTAACAGATAAATGTAGCACAACAATATTTAAGGCAGCAAAAGGTGTGGGAAAACATAGTGTACACCAATGTTAACCAAGAATGGCCATTTTCCTATTAACTTATTTCTTCAAAATAACCTTAAAAATATAAAACCATCGTATTCCATTCTGAGGATAAAAGAAGATTTTTTGCAAAACTTTCCAAACAAAATTTTTTACAATAAAACATGAACATGCACAGCTCTTTAATACATATATGTTCTCTTAAACAAACGTAAAAAGAAATTACATACTCATAATATTAGTCATAGATAGTTTGGATATAGCAGTGTTCGCATGATATCCACACCGATACGACCCTTCCTGTCTGCGTATTCATACACTACTCAGGTAATTTTAACAACTTTTCAAAAATGCGCTCAGAAGACTGAGTCAAGCTCGGACATCCTAAAAAAACCACAAATCTCTCACTGACAGTAAATATGCTCCTTTTTTCCAAAATTGGGTTTGAATGCGTGCCTGTTTCAGGCAAATTTGGCTACTGACGACAAACGCAGTAATGCAAATACAGAACTGTTGACTAAAAGAGATGGCACGTAGTAGGGGCGCTATGTCCATGGTAATTTCTTTTCGCAATGCTATGGGGTCCATCACAAATATGCACTTCGAAAATAAAGTATTTTACGACATAATAATCTTTATACGAATTTTTCTATGACCTAATGAGGTATAAAAACTATAATGTTATACTTTGACTTCTTTTACAGTACTTTTAAAACTTTATCCGTTGTATGGTGGCTAATGTTTCTATTACGATTGTGAATATCGCAAACACATCATCGCTGTACATGTCACTATGGAATCCATGAAGCTGTTCCTCTATCGGGAGCCACATACGTCACAGGATTACCCCAGTCAGTAACTGTTACATATTACAGATGGCCAGTCTTGCAAGAATTCTGGCTGACAAGAAAACACAGAGTTGTGTCTTTGCATTGCCCCTACAACTGTTTGCTTTTCACCTGTCGTGTTTTTTTTTACTGTCCTTCTTTGATTTAGACTTTTCATAGGAACGACTAAACAGAGCAAAAATAAACATCTATTAATTAAGTAGTTGGATAAATGAAATCCCAACCGTCCATTCTACTTTACATTAGAAGCAGAGGAATACATTAATGAAGCTCGATGTTGCCTAGTTTTTCCAGCCTTTAAGGTACAGTATCGAGCCGAACCCCTTTTACAACACCAATATAAAAAATGTAGAGGTTTCTATCAAAACAAGCATCAATGCAAATATGTTATTTTATACATACACTGTAGTAACGGTGTATGTGTTACTGTACCTCCCCTCCCCCCTAACTTCAAATAAAAAGGATTGTGCATCTGCCTTCAAACATACAAAATCACCATATACGAGAGTCTGTGAAGATAAATGTCGAACTTAGGGCAAGTAAAATTAAGAGGAAAAAGAAAACTAAGCGACAGGTGGAAAACAAAAAAAACAGAGGACGACGTAGGAGTCACAACTGAGTCAGAAGACGCGTTGAAAATAGAAAAATTGTATGACACGTGTCATTTGTTGATACTACTACTACTACTACTATTAATAATAATAATAATAATAATAATAATAATAATAATATAATAATAATAATAATAATAATAATAATAATAATAATAATAATAATAATATTAGACTTAGTACTTGTACTAGGATATCTTTCCACGTATTGTTAGCTATCAGACTAGGAGTGGGGAGTGCTGTGGTCATAAGTTGTTGTCATACAACAACAACCGCTTGAGCAATGTGCCTTTCCTCACTGGTTGTGGGGTGGCACTTGCAAGGTTGAAGTGATGTTGCCATTTTGATTTGGTTTCTATTTATCTCACTCTTATGGCTGCAGTACATGTGCCTGCATTCAACTTACCTGGCTTGTTGCTGGGCGCTGAATGCGGGTTTTTCACCCAACCACCAATA
>RDPX01000006.1:810274-824550 GCA_003991215.1 Morbakka virulenta | reverse complement strand
GGGTACCACGCCTGACGTCAAACACTCCTGCAGAGCTGTTGCAATAGACAAGTGTAGCGAGGAGAACTTTTTGAACCAGTAACCTCTGACCCAGTCAGGTCCAGGGGCTTTCCAGTTTGCCATCTTTCTTATCCCTGCCTAATGACAATAATAATAATAATAATAATAATAATAATAATAATAATAATAATAATAATAATAATAATAATAATAATAATAATAATACAAACAAAGAACACATCCTTACAGACATGGGCATACCATCTGAATGCAACACCTCTGTCAAAGTAGCAGAAACCACAACAGAGACCACAACATTACCAGTGGTCATTGAAGCATTGAGACTTGTGAAGAAGGTATTAGAAAAATACACCGAGAAAATCCCTGGTAAAGTCAACATCCAAGTAATCCAGAAAATAGCCCTCCTTTGAACAGCACACATAATGCGAAGAGTACGATCAATAAGGCAGAAAGCAACAGCTACCCTCTAGCGCCATGGCACCATTGTTTGGACCCGGCTCTAAAGGACACAATAAACTACGCATACAGTAAAAAACATAATAATAATATTAATAATAATTTATATGCAATAAACATCGTGGCATAAATCCATTCAAATAAATCAAAATCAACAACACGTTTATCACTGCATTAATAATATATTTCGAGAAGGATTTTCTCATCATCAGATCTAAAAGAATATAAAAACAGCTTAAAAACAGTACAAAATGTTCCAACTAAAATACATACATCTGTTCTCTCTTAACACTCCGTAAACAAGATAAAGATTTGTCAATCTTTTGCTCATATATAAGAATATTGGAACAAAAGAAAGCTGCAAAAACAAGTAATTAATATACCAAATATGTTGTCCACGGTGTCAGTCGTGCTACGTCGGGCAAGCTGTGCGCCATATACAAACCAGAATTAGGGAGCATTCCCGACCAAATAGCATTTTGGGAAGTCATTTTAAAGCTTGCGGTTGTATTTTGTCCATAGATGACATTTCTAAAGATCAGTATTATAAACTCTGTGTTTATTCCTAGGATGAACTCTCGATACAGTCGATACAATGTTCTTTGGAAAGAGAAACCCGCCGACGATGTATGCCTTTCCCTTGAAACACATGATCTCCTCTTAATAGGAAACCCGTATATTAAAACTGTTATTGTATTAGGTCAAAATGTATTAGGTAAAAATGCCAGATATAAACAGGTAGCAATAGTTTCCATTTTCCCCTATCCAGCCAGGGTACTATAAAGTTAGTTTATTCAAAGCAAAACACTGAAAACAAAGCCAACATGTTGATATATATTCATACACCCCCTAAAGAAAAAACAATGGCGTCCAAAACTTCCTACCCACCTCGACTTGTTACGTTCGTTATTTTTCCCGTGGCTCTTTTTACGTCCCTTTTTTCTTTCATCTTCTGATTCTTCAGAGTTTTCTATGAAGAGTGAACACAAACAGTATTAGGCTTTGCCCGTTATTAATATCAGAGTATTAATTTGAATCATCTAAGAACAACCGCAGTACTTTGTCCCTATATACAGCAACAAGACGACCAAGCGTTACATTAACAAGAAAAAAAGGGCGTAGCTTGAATTGACCTATGCCGCAATAGTTTTATCTGTCCATCACCGGTCTGAATTGAGACAAATCTGATCGAACCACCCTACGAAATATGATGATAAACAATAAACAAAAGCAAAAGGGATTGGTTCGTATCAAATTTGGTTTAACTAATACCTTAATTTTCTTTTTAATCATAATATTGATTTTCGCATTTTCATGTTAGTTTTTCAGTAAACGTAAAACAAAACATTGACAAAGTGTTCTTACAACAAATAGAAAAAGTAAACGCAAGGTGACAAGGTTATATGTCGTTATCCACTATATTCTCCACGCCAAAGAGTTTAACACACATTTAACAATCAATCAAAGCTAAACTCTTCTTTGAAACAATATATTAACTCTTCTTTGAAACAATTTATTAACTTGCCTTCGCTACTATTGACATATATCCTTTTTATGGTGTTGATGAAGAATAGAATAATAGATTAAGTGTTTGTAATTTATTTTGTATGTTCTCTTTTTTTAATAAACACCGCTTTTTATACTGCGTATTTATAAGTGAAAATACGAATATATTGTTTCAAAGAAGAGTTAATATATTATTTCAAAGAAGGGACACCTTGTTTAAGTGGGCTTTCTTTATTAAACGATCTTCAAGTTGCAGAAGAGAATCCCTGTCAACCGTCAGAATCTGATAAAAAAGATGCAACTGAGACATCTCATCTTCTGAATAAAGACAGCCATCAAGACATTGATGACGAATTATAATGGTCTGACTTTACCGTAGTCATTTTTTATCAACTACAAAATAATGTTTAGTTTGAAAAAGACCTCGCCCTCTGATAGATGCCGCAAAAATGAGCTTAGAAAAATGTTTTTTAAGGAAATGCGATATGCACATGCACTACATAATTCGGAAAGGTGCGTAAAATTTATTAAATTTATTATTACAGGCTTGTAAAAGCAAAAGAAGATCACTGCTTCTACGAACCATGTGAACACTCACATAAAAAAACAAAAACTAAATAAAAATTAGATTAAAAAACCCACAAGTTTTTTCCAAGGTTTATTGGAAGTTTTCAAAACAAAAGTGATAAAATACATTTTCTATCTTTATCCAGGCTATTTTGCAACGTCCGTCGTTTCGCATATCTGATCTTGAGCTGGAATCTTATGATTCCTACAACCACAACTTCTACGACATTGAATATTTAAGGGTTTTTAAGTTTTCTGCTCCAGACCATCATCACCTCTGACTTTGATGAAATTGATAACATACGAAAGGTACTTCAGATTACGCTGGTACGAAGCTTAACTTGGAAATGGAATGGCGGTAAAAAGAGTAGAAGACTGAGTCGAGGAAATGCCCGATTAAGAACGTTGGGCAAACAGTTTAGTTGGTAAAGCAGTTGGGAATGATATGTCATATTTTCCACTGATATTTCTTATCGTTAGGATTTCTGATTTTCCGTTTGGATGCCAGGTTACAACTTCCAGTGGACTTAAGTGTTTCTGTTGTTTCATTACGACTGCAATTTACTGAAATTTTTTATTATTTTCGAAAACTTTGATTACTCCATTATCTGCAGCCTCGATGTCATCTTTAAAGGCAAAAAAAGAGCTCCGTGTGGTTTTCAAAATTACACTTAAAAAAACAAAATTAGACCGAGAATAGGCTATTCTACACGTCAGTACAAAAGCAGGTTAGGTGTACAAAACAAGGAACAACCACCCTTAAAGGCAGATAGGGAAAAGGACGCTACAATATTGTAAGTAACAAATTACACATAACCGTAATACCCATTCCTGTAGCAGTCGACTTACAGTTACAAAATTTTAAACATAACTAAGATGCAATTTTGAACACTGACTTAACACTGGTTGGAAGCCCACCAGTGTGGAAACATACGTCCCGAAAAAGTTAGCTGATAATTACGGAATTTAGAATTCTGCCTAGGTACCAGCACAGGACGTAATACACCTGTTATCATATCATCATGACCATTTTCAGATTGGGTGAGTTGCGCCAATGGTCAAACGTCGTAGAAATTCAATACAAATGGAAAGAAAGTAGGTGATTTGGGGGGGAGGGGGGGTGTTTGTGGTTGGCTAAAAGAATGCTTGATTCTGCTAAACAATAGTTATGACTAAGTGTTTTCTTTTAATAATATGAATTATAATCCCATTTGCATCTATTTTATAGACTTTCTGAATTTTTAAGTTCAATAAGATAGTTAATTTTAAGAAAATTTTGAATTGAAAGGCGTAAAACTTAACAAGTTGTTGTAATTATACCTCTTGTCGATATATAATTTAGATGTGCATTTGTAATGAACGCGTCGCATTCGACCTCGTTCGTAATCAAATCTCAAAGATACAGTGCCTCTTTAAACACTGAACATAATTAGATTCCTAGGTGAGGGTATCATTAAACTGAGTGATTAAACTCACAATGTCATTCCAGTCAAAAAGCTAAAAAAGCAATATCACACACACACACACACACACACACACACAAACACACACACACAAATATATATATGTATATATGTTATTGACGTAGATTAATTTAAACCATGCTTTATATGCATCCATGGTCTCGCATGTGTTACACAATATTTTAAGCAGACAAAGATTCATCTTAGCACTTTAGGATGATCCACTAAAATGACTTTGCACTTTTATACTTCCTTTTAAGCCTTCCCTAAAATGTGAACCTAGTTGTAATATTCAAAATAGAGGTTGCTGTTGACGTTATTTCAAACAACTACCATAAAAAAGCAGAAAAACGTACTTAAAAGCATTATTAAATTAGTAAATTTTTCAAAGAACAATTCTCAAGATACCAACTCTCTCCCTTTTTAATGAAAGGCGGTCGGTAACCTAATGTTCTCATCAAACAAATGCCATTTATCTTATGTTAGACAAGCTTCCCCAAAATACGAAATCCCATTCAGAAAGCGTCATGCGAAGTAATTAAATTTAAATCTAATAAGCCAGCATTTGCTCTTAGTGTTTTAAACGACTTAATCCTCACAAAGTCAATGAAAAAACCATCAGTCAATGTGAAGACAATTTGTTATCCTCTAAAAATCCTTAGTCCCGTCCAGATTAATTTCTAAATAGGATACTTAGAATTTGATATAATTCTTTAGAGTGCAGGAGTACCTAACAAAGACAGTAAAACCATTAATATAAACCAACAGCTGCCACGCATCTACGGCACATTGTGTTAAAATACTTTTTCCTAATCTTCAATCCGTTTTTGTATGTGTAACGTAAATTTTGTTGGCAGTATTCAAATCCTTCCTATTTTCAATAGGTTCATTTATTCTTAAAAAAAGATTGTAAAAAATTAGACACTTATTGTCATTTAAAGAAAAAATTGGCTACAGAATGCATTGAGATAAAGTGGTAAATCAACTTTTAGCTTAAGCAATATATATATATATATATATTTACATATACATACAAAAATAGAAATAAATACAAATAAATACATGCAGTTATCATCGTTGGCCGGATGTGTCTACGGTGAGGCCCAGAAGATTGTAATACGATACAGATGACTCTTGGGCGTTTGGTTAAGAAATCTAAGCCACAAAACGTCGACAGACAACGAAATTAACACATTGGAAAACACTGGAGAAATAGAAACAGCCATATAGAAGAATTCACCTGCAAAAATCAAGTCAATGCTTGGCTCTCATTCATGTTCAAAATTAGCTGAACAAATAAAATCTTTTTAGTCCGTCTGATCTGACTGTTGCTAAAATCTTTTCCTAATATAACATCTTTTCCTTCAAGGAAACGAATGCACATACGCAGCAAACTAATAGGAGTTAGCAAAACCAAAATTGGAAAAGTTTTTCCTCTTAAAAAAAGGAAAGCCCCAATCTTACCTGAGTCGTCACTGTTACTTTTATCCGAGTCAGAACTACTGCTACTGCTGCTGCTGCTGTCACTGTCGCTATCAGAGTCACTGCTACTGCTGTCAGATGAATCGACGTTCTGGGTTTGTGCCATAATCATTTTCGGTGCATTCTTTAAGTGTTCCCGGAGATCATCCCTACAAAAGTAAAGGTATGAAAATGGCAAATTACGGGTAATGTCTGGAAGTATAATGTAACTTATGCAATGATAAATTTCCATTCCAAATAAAAAAACATGAAGGCATTTAAAGACTAAATACTGACGGCATCTCAAATAAAAAAAGAAAACGTTCGATACTGTTTGCTCTTTGGAATAAGTGCTTGCGATTGTCTATTTAATGTACGTATGTATGTATGCATGTATGTATGTTTGTATGTATGCATGTATGTTTGTATCTTGTATGTATGTATGTATGTATATATGTATGTATGTATGTATGTATGTATTATGTTTGTATGTATGTTTGTATGTATGTGTGTATGTATGTGTGTATGTATGTATGTACAGTATGTATATGTTGACAACCCTATGGCACCCAGTAACCAAAGTCCCAATCATGAGTAAATGCTATTCGCGGCTAGAAGGAGGTCCAACAAGCATTGGTCAAGGCAATCTTTTTAGGAGAGGAAAACTCTCATGAAAAAGCTGCAGCCAAAGCAATTACCGGCCATCGTGCATTGGCTTGTCACTATAACCTAATGATGTACACGTGTTACTTAAAATCTTTTTTATCCTTCTTGCATTTAAACTTTGGGTGTCCTCCAAACTTTGTTAGAACATTCAAGGTGCGGCACAGAGGCATAAAAGCTCCTTTAACGGAGAGTAATCTGGTGAAATCCCAGTTGACAGTGGTGTCAAACAAGGTGATATTCCTGCGCCCACTCTTGTCTCTCTATTCTTTGCTGCTCTAGGATGTCATGTTAAGGTCTCGAACCCCAGGGCGCATTTTTGATCTCAGAATTTTTAATGCCAAGATCAAACTACATCATCTCTTAGTTAGAGAGCTACTGTATGCAGACGACAGTGTCTTGGTTTTCGTGCTGGGCGTGGTACTGTCGACATGGTTTTCTTCGCCAGAGAGTCATTGAGAAATGCAAAGAGCAACGTCGACCTCCTTGTCAAGTATTTATAGACTTTTGACACTGTCGTGATGCTCTCTGAAAGGTGCTTCGCAAATATGATTGCACATGTGGATTTGTTGACAAAGTCAGCCAGTTACATCACTCTACGAAGGCCAGTGTAAATTTTAATGGTCAGAACAAATTGCTATTGACAATGGAGTAAAACAAAGGGAAAATCTTGCCCCAACTCTGTTTCCACTGCATTTGACTACGGTCCTCTGGTACGCTGTTCATGACTGTGACGTACGAGCCTATTTCCGATTTAAAACAATTGGAAAAGTGTTCAACTTAAAGAGAAACCAACCCAAAACTCTTGTACTTTCGAGTCTCATTAGAGAGCTACCGTATGCTGATGATGTTGATCTTGTTGCTCATTCTGCTGCTGACATGCAGTCTGTTATGGATCACTTTGCTGATGGATATAAACGTTTTGGTTGGGCAATCACCAGGGATAAAACCAAGGTTTTGCATACGCCTGCACCTGATATGCTTTATACAGAGACTGACATTTTTGTTAATGGAAAAAGGCTTCAACTTGTCAAGCAATTTGTTTATCTGGGCAGTGCTCTCTTAAATGTCGCCTCTATCGATTTTGAAATCAAGAAAAGGATCAGCAAATCTTCAGATTCTTTTGGCAAATTGTAAGACATAGTCTGGTCTGATGGTGACCTCACTCTAAAACCCAAAATTTCTGTATAAGAGACCAGTATGTTGGCCACTCGTTTGTATGGGTCAGAGACATGGCCTCTGTAACAGCCCTAAATCAAGCTGCTTGAGAGGTTTCATCACCATGGTCTCAGCCACCTTAAAATCAAATGGGACAGTCGTAACCCCGACACCACTGTCTTATCCAAAGCAAACACAGTATGCATACCGTCATTGGTGATAAGATGTCAGATGCATTGGGTTGGCCACTTGATACGAATGGACGACTTCAGGCTCCCTAAACAACTGTTCTACGGTGAAATGTCATCTGGAAAGACGTCAGTGTAAGCTAAGAAAAAGGTTCAAAGGGAATGCTAAGGAGAACCTGAAGCATATGGAAATTAATTTTGACAGCTGGGAGGCATGATCTCAAGCATTGGAGAGGTTTGACCTTTCAAGGCGCCAAGTTGTACGAGGAGAGAAAAGTTTCTTGTGTTACACTGAAGAGAATCTGCAGGAGGCGTGAAGTTTCGCCAGCTGATTGTGGCCCTCTTTGGTCTTGTAAGGTGTGTGGTCGGTCTCTGTTGCCAAAGCAAGACTGGAAAATCATAGGAAGTCTCATCAGATCATTTGACCTAAAACCATTTCTGTTGTGGCACCTACTGCTACTATTTCTGAATCTTCCATTTACTCATGTCCATTCGGGACTCAAATTTGCAAATCATCTGGTTGACTCAAGCGACACCTCAAAATTAATGCAGACAAAAATGCTGGTGCTGCTACCCCGAGGGATCACTTGGAACAGTCGCTTGCAGGTCTCACTAAAGACTACACGGGCGGCAAGAGCAGGCAGACGATGGAAACAAAGGAATAGCACTCGTCTAACAAGAAGGAGCAATCAGCATTATGTATGCAGCAATGTATGCCTGTTTGTCGGTCTGTCTGTATGGATCTATGTATGTAAGCATGTACGTGTGTCTACGCATGTCCTTTTATGTCTTGTCAAAAAATGGCTAATTACAACGACAGCTTTACATTTAGCTTGGAAGACACATTCGAATGGATCCTATTCCTGTGAAAAAACACACCAAAACAAAGATAATATATACAAATGGAAGAACAATATGTAATGTGGCAAATTTTTCATAAATATAAAAGTAATAAAAGATAAGTTTCAAATCGAGTTTGGTGCAGAAGAAATGTTTCAAAATTATAGCAAAGTTTACAAGGCTGCAAAGCTCTGTGTTCGAGCATGCGCTTGTTTTATAGGCCAAACACATATTTTCATTCTGGAGAAAGTCAACATCAAATAGAATTATTTAAGTCAATTGGTGTCTGCATTGGTGAGCAGCAGTAGCTAAAGGAAAGGTAGAATATGTGAAAAGAGAAACCAGTATGGGAGAGGCCCAAACAAGAAAACACAAACTAACACAAATTAACGAATAATTGAAATATTTCTTAACGAAAGAAAACTCTATTAATACCAAAACAAATTATATTGGTAGTCACTTACGTAAGTCCACCCAATCCAATAGCTGTAAAAAAATTAATCGCAAATCTTGTATTTTTGGGGTTGTCACGTGGAAGAAGTCCTTCGAAATAGGGAGCCAGTACTCTGTAAATAAAATAACCTGGAATATGAGATGTGCATCTTGCAGCTGACACTGAAAGTCAGTGACAGTAGTGACAACAACAGCAGAAGCAGAGAATGTACTTAAAAATGATCTCTAAGCAACCCGTTCACGTGATACACGCTTTTAGTTATGTATCACCAGCTAAAACAAGTGTAACACTCTCATTTTAATCACCTAATGTTTTAAAGGTACGAGATTTGGTTAATCTGGCTGTTACATATTTAATAATATTGAACATGTGTCAAAAGCAGTCCCATACCTTGTCAATCTACTCATTTTCTCACAATTTTTTTTTCATTCTTTAAGTTTTGAAATGTAAAATTTATTCGCAGTTCAAAATATTTGACAGTATTGGCCTAGTGATTTTCTACACCGATCAAATTTAAGATTGTAAGAAATAAGTTCATGAAATTTCTTGGCGCTGCGCTAGCTGGGAAGTGCAGCAACCTGATATTATCCTGTTATGTTTCAATAATTTATGGAAAAATAGTACAGGATGCTTTCAATTTGAAGGTCTCCTTACGGCGTTTTTTCAGCAGATATTTCCCCCTTGCTCACGATACGCCTTTTGCTAACACGGACAGTACTTGCCCTTTGTACAAGAAACTATTAGGAACTTTTTCTTATGCTCTTGCAAACTGATGGGCTTTTTCAGCCCAAAAGGTTGTTTGCTCACGTGTTTCTTTCCTTACCCATATTAGCTTACCTTAAATTTTGTCCTTATAATTTAAGTACTGTCTTGTTCTCTTTTGTTCAGCATTAAATTTCTTGAAATTTGTCCATATTTTTTTTTAGGCTGTAAACTCCACAGAGGTTGTATTATTTTATAACTTGTTTAAAAGGAGTTATTACCTCAACATTAAAACTGAGAGATGATTCAGATGGGCGGATTTGAAAGCTGATTTGAAAGCTGTTTCCAACACAGTTCAAAGTAGTCCAAGTAAAAGTAGTCCACGTTTTCAATGATATTAGAATATGTGTAGACACTTCCAGTCACATTCAAAATTAATAAAAAATAAAAGATCTTTTTGAGGCAATCCTTTCAAACATTTCTTTTCGTTAAGAAAACCCAATAAACGTATGATTTTTTCTTTTGGCCAAATCTGAACTATAAGACCATAAAACAGGCCTCCAGAAAAGTAGCTCATTAGTAATAACTATACTCAAAAGTCAACTTGGCCTGCTCTAATTGGCAAAAAAAATTGTGTTGGAATGTGTCTTGAAATCCTGCACCCCATAAAAAAGTACTACAGCCAAAAAAATATTTTTCACAAATTTTTTCAAAAAAAAATATTTCTGGCACCTCGTCAACAACAATCAAAGTGACATTTAATTTTTACAATGTTTATTCATATTTATCTATATTGGTTAAATACAATCCTTTTTCCTGATTGCGTTCACTAATTTCTCAGAAACTTTTTGTTATTCAATTTTCTTTTTACGCTTACACAACGTCAGTAATTATAAGAATTATACAGTAAGGTAGTGGCAATTTGAAATCACAAACGTTTTCAGTCATATGCAATAATCATTGTCATTACTTCAGTTTTTTGCTTTTCGGGCCTAGATCGCTTCTTTATGAAGTCTAAACTACAGCTTGAAATGGTCATTTCAGCTACAAAAATTCAACTAATCAAATGTTCTGCGAATGTTTTATTACATGATATAACATACAGCATTGTTTATTCAATATATATGTTTACCATTTCTATCATATTATAGCCTGCTAAATCATCAGCTGATCCCAAAAATTAATAATTATTCCAATGCGATTGTACACATCGATTACATAGCTTTAACTAGACCATGTGAAAGGGATGGATAACAAATCTGTGCCACTTATTGGGGCGATGGTCCGGCCTTTAGAATGTACCTATATAACAGTTTTGTTATGTATTCAAAATATTTAGTTAAACGCTTCATATTGCCATATATGTTGAAGTTACATAAGGTGTAGCATTTGTATAGTTTAGAAATCTCAGTAAAGCTTTGGACAGTATTAGCTAGGGAAATTTTTCCAAGAAAAATACTGATGTTAGCTTGTTACGCAACTCGTATGAAAACTGTACATTCAACAACAAAAGAGTGTTTAGACACATAACTGTTCACCAACTTAAAATTACCTATTTAACCCAATTGCCTTGTGCTCTATCAAGTATTCTGCAACTAGTTTGGTTAAGTACAGTAATTTGAATAATGGAACTTTTGAAACCAACACTTTTGAAGCCAACACTTTTGAAGCCAACACTTTTGCCACTTTATATATGTTGAAGTTACATAAGGTGTAGCATTTGTATAGTTTAGAAATCTCAGTAAAGCTTTGGACAGTATTAGCTAGGGAAATTTTTCCAAGAAAAATACTGATGTTAGCTTGTTACGCAACTCGTATGAAAACTGTACATTCAACAACAAAAGAGTGTTTAGACACATAACTGTTCACCAACTTAAAATTACCTATTTACCCCAATTGCCTTGTGCTCTATCAAGTATTCTGCAACTAGTTTGGTTAAGTACAGTAATTTGAATAATGGAACTTTTGAAGCCAACACTTTTGAAGCCAACACTTTCGCCTGCTGAAGAACAGACGCTTCTTTTTCAAAAGGACCGGTGGAGGGGACCTGAGTGCGACGTTAAATAGACCAAATGCAGTATGTCGAGTTTTGAAAATGAAAATAAGAAATCACGACCAAATTTTAACTTTCAGTCTTCTCTCTTCGAAATTATCTTAAGAAAAAGAACTTTGCAGAAAGTGAAGTTACCAGATACTTACTCGTCTCTTAGCCTTTCGTTCAGTTTTGGCAAGCCCATATATTCAGACAATTCATGGAACAAAATTTTTATGAAAATTCGGCTAAAAGGATGAAAAATCGTGAAAAGGATAAATTTCAAAAAGCAAATCGGTGTAAAATGCTGTTAGGACACAAAACGTAATAAGAATACAGGTTTCTTATTACAACAACAACAAAATGAAAAACAAAAAACAAGAAGAAGAGAATAACAAAAAAACCCTTGTCTGATGTTCAGCAGCGTTATCAATAGTCATTTAGATGATTGATAGCTATTACCCTTCCCCATACACACCCTTTTCTATTTATTTTTTAACATACATATAACATCATCTGCTTCCACCACTTTGACTATCCTGCCTGTCTTTTCCTCTTGACCTTATTCCCACTCTTTTATTTCCGGGAGTTCACGTTTCGTCCCTCAAGAGTGTGAACCTAACTAAATGTATCATATATTCTGACCATTAACTAAAAAATAAATTTACTTACTTAACCACAAGCCAATTAGTGAAAAAAATTTCAAGCACACGAACTATCTGACTTGCAGAATGTTATAGTTTCCAATGCACTAACAAATCCAAAGCAGGGCCCTCGTTGAAACCAGCAGTTTATGTGTTGAAGAGGTTACCCTGTGTAAACATTGTTATTGTTATTATCAATGGGGCAGAAAGTGGGCGAGTGAGTATGTAAATAAGTAAGTAAGCTTTGATATAATTTATTTCTTCCGTAAATCTTGTTTCCATCAAGGAAAAAAGATTTACAAAAATAAAACAATTGAAAACAAAATAAAGTACAGTAAAATCTATTAGATAACATAATTAAAGTTCGTACAGTCATTTTGAAACTTAAGAAATTTGATCGGTGTAGAAAATCACTAGGCCAATAGTGTCAAATATTTTGAACTGCGAATAAATTTTACATTTCAAAACTTAAAAAAAGGCTTTGCAAATTTTCACTGTACCAGGCATAACAATCGCTTGCATTTTGTTATTGTGAATATTAATGTCTTTTTCATCAAAGCCCAGATCTCTTAAGTAATCTCTAAGGCACTTTGGCACGTATCCATGTGACCCTACAATGATCGGTGTCATTTCAAACTTGTAAGTTGGGTACATGATTTGCATATTACGAACTAGGCAATTATTGAGTTTCTCCTGAACTTTGCTGCTGATATTGGTGTCTGCTGGACAGCTGATCTCTATAATAGAACATTTCTTATTAGTATTGCCCCATACTAGTAAATGTGGCTTGTCGTGTGGTAATTTAGTTGTTGTTTTTATCGGTATATTCCACCAATATTCAAAGTTCTCGATCTTTTTAATGTAAATTGAATCCCTCGAAAATCTGTAGACGTATTTTGGGTGATTTTTTCGAATGATTGCTCTAAGAATGTACTTGGACAATTCGTCATGTCGGATTGGTAGGCAGTATCTAGCAGGCATCAAAGGACAGTAGCTTATAACGTGTGGAACATCCCTCGATCACTGTTTTGCATAACCTGCATTTGTTTGTGATCGATGGAGCTTGACCATGATCAGTTTACCTTTTGCATTGCAGGTATTTGGTGGGAATTTCTGGATCGATTATTGCTTCAAGGTATCCAGCAAATTGTGAAGTCATGCTTCTGTTCTTAGTTCTGGAATGGCTTAGCTGTGAATCGATTGTTTCACCTTTTGAAACAGTTCTTATAGAATAAACGTGCATTCCCTTATTTTTGTAGCTTTCTTCCTGTTTTGTTGTTAAAGCAGTGCTTATCTTTCTGCCTAACAGTTTTGGTTTTTCCATGGTGTCCCTAGTAATCTCATAGCTTGTAAGTAGTTTTTGTGAAAGCCTAACGATGGAGTCTTTTTCACACTCATAATTAATTAATTAAATAATTAAGTGAGTAAGTAAGTAAGTAAGTAAGTAAGTAAGTAAGTAAGTGAGGAAGGGAATAATTAAGTGAGGGTGGGAGTTAGTAAGGAGGGGAGGAAGTAAGTACCCGAATGAATATGTGTGCACGTAAACGGGCAAATTTAGATTTTTACTGTGTACAGAATTCAAAATGACTGATTAAAACATTACGCACCTGGAACTAGTAGTGTCTTCTTCGTTTAATTTTATACATTGCATTACCTGAAATACAGCACTGATAACTTTGAGGGCGTTTAACTCGCAATGTTTTATAAACTAAAAACAATCCTAGAGCTCAGAACCATTTTTTTATTTACGCAACAGTGGGTAGGCTAACTAAAAATCTTCAGGAAAAGAAAAAAGTTACTGCTATAAATTAACAAATAACTAGTGCACGCAAGTTAAGAAATTGACTGAGATTATCTCGCATACTAGAAACTAGATTCTCAACCTTTCTGTCATCATTCTCACGAACGGAAAGCTTAAAAACATAAAACGTTACCGGTCTAAATGGCTTGGGAATCCGTAAATTATGTTTAGGTAACAAAACGTTCTGTACAGTTCCATTCGATTGCCTTTTTGCCCTAACATCCATTATACGGTTGCCCACCACAAAAATTTCCAGTGTTCCTCTCTTTAATTTTCATTGCAAGAAATTTCTGTTGTACCGTGACTGATGTGACAACAAC
>RDPX01000006.1:795151-809161 GCA_003991215.1 Morbakka virulenta | reverse complement strand
GGAGGGTTGCTTAGATATATGGTAAAGTTTAAAACATTTCGGGTGTGTCGCTTTGTACAGTAGGGCAAAGAGAATTAGTCAGTGGCAGAAAGCGGCCAAAGCTGTATTAAAGAACGGTAGTTTGGGGTGCAATGTCATCTTACAAGCGCTCTTTCTTATATATTCTGTGATTAGAACCTCTTTGGATTGTCGATACATGAAAAAGAGGGATTAATTCCGGGTACAATGTATATATAACTTCAGTAGAATAAATCTCTACCTGTCGAAAAGGTCTGGAAATGGAATAGCTAACTAGAAGAAAGCCCACTGCATGGTCCAACACTCCTGTTTAAAAAAAGTTTAAATTTAGTCCAAGAAGCACAGAATGTGGGTAAGTTTACTTAAATGTCAGTGACCAACTGGAAGAGGGATTTTACAACACTTGGGAAAATGTTCGGACGGGTCTTTAAAGATGCAGACAAAATATATGCTGGAAAATATGAACCATTTGGTAAGTATGGACGATATGAAGGTGGTTGGAAAGAATAATAAGGAAATTCATAACTTAATAAAAACCATGGTAACCTTTAGTTATCATATAGGTTATAGGTTTAGGGCTTGGAATTAGGAAATCTGAAGTAACCATTATCAAAAAAAGAAGTCAATTAAAGCTAAAGGAATAACACTTTTTATTAGTGGAGGAGCAATCAATACTTCGGAAGTATCATAGTGAGGTATGGAGGTGTCATTTACCTGGCAAAGGAGCTTCCCACCACCAAAAATTACAAGCTGTTCCACTCTTGTAGTACAAAATGAGGAAATAAAATTCCTATAGCGTATCCAACGCGCAGAAAACAATGCAAATAATAAAAAACAACCCTCACCCTCTCAAGTCATTTCTGTAGCTATTTCTAAAAAAAATCTCTTAATTCCCATGTCTTTTAAACCGTTAGAGTAAAAGAAATTTTACGGTTAAGAGCCATACAAGGCATGACGTCACTAAGTGTATGCCACTATGAAAGACTGGGAAAAACTAAGGCAAAAGATAAGAGTTTATTGCAGCCTTAAAAACATTTGCCATAGGACAAAGAAAAAAAGCACTCAGAAGACAATGAGCTCAACAGCCTGCCCGTCCGTGGAAGGCGGTGGGTGTGGGGTGCGGTGGTGGTGGTGGAGGGGAATATATTCAAGGAAAAATGTATTACAGCTAAAAGAAATACCTGCATAAGAATAAAGATGCTCAGAGAAATGAGTTACATGAGATGCAAAAAGCTGGGTAGGTACAAAACGCCGAAAGCTCACCAGAACACTTTGTATGATAACATCAATAGAAAAGACAAGCCACATTCCGTCGATGGCACAAAGGTTGCGGAGTAGCAGTGAGATTTGGACCAAATACGTTACAAACAAGTCTCTGAACATGATCGAGAACATCAGGTTGAGATGAGGGAGGACTTTTTCAGATGTGGTAACAGTATTGCATGCACGAAAAGATGGTATAATTTTCTTGAAAAACCACATTTATCGACTGGGATTTTTTTTTCATCCAAATAAAAAAATGGCTATAAAGATAAAAGTCTTGAGATTTTGATAACTAGCATGAAACCAACTAATTAACTATAACTTACTACTAAAACAGAAAATGTGATGTCGCATATTAACATATTTAGCTTTTCCAGTTTAATTTTTAAAAGCTTTTCCCCTGGTTTTTCCAATCAGAGTTTTCATTCTGACAATTGAAAAACCGAGGTACCATAAAATTCTTAATATCTGTTCACTACAAACAGTCTAACTGATTTCCTCTGCATCTTTGATTTTGACATTAATAATATCCTGTATATTGCTTGTAACCAATTCTTATAGTTTAAGACTTACCTTTTTACTGCAAATGTCAAGCTCGGGGGACAGCCACAGCATGTTGTTACACGTGTAGCATTTTAAAGCAAAAATATTTTATTGTATTTCGCCGATCTTTTGATCGAGCATTCTTGACAGTATTTATCCAACTTTAAGGTCCAGCATCACATTTCTAATTTTGTCCACACCATTTAGTCGGTGTAGCTAAGATGTTTTCTGCTACGGCTATCGTTTCAAGGGTATGGCTGCCATGGGGCAAGTCGGGATGCCATCTCTTCCGAATGTATTATACAGTAGACTGCGAGACTTAGTATGTACATTGCGATTTTCACGCTCACACGAGGCAAAGTACAAGACATACTCAATATCCCTTTGTAGGTTCCATCTGGAGTATTTTCAATTGTTTAGTGCAAATGTTTATGTGTTTAAGTTGTATTAAAGCATAAATTCAACGGTACGAGAAATAACCGTAGCTTGATAACTCATTTCAAACATGATTTCCATGTCGTGCTCAATTTGCTCAACACACTGTTCATGCTATTGCTTTTCTTACATTGACATCGTTTTAACATAAATGACGTAATTTAAATGCTTATGATATATGTTGAAGAAGTAATAGAAGTGAAAACTGTAGAAGAAGCCATGTGTGCCGACATTGCTAAATATCTAGATATGCAAGTTTATCTGCCGAAAATTACATACCGTCCATGGTATTGCGTCACTGTACAACAAATGTCCAAATAATTTGGCTGTGTTCCGAAGCTTATTTGTGTCCAATCGATGAATTGTTTCGTACTACAAAAGAAAAGTGAAGGGTGACCTTAAGTGTTTAAATGGCTAAAAAGGTAGGCTACAAAAACCATAAAGCAAATTTTAGTGATTCCTTCCTGATTTTTTACATTTGACCAAGAATTACAAAAGCATGTCTTATACTACTACTATTACTAATACTATTGCTATTATTACTACTACCATTATTACTTCTATTGCTACTATTACTACTTTTATTAATATTACTACTGTTACTACTGTTACTACTACTACTACTACTATTACTACTTTTATTAATATTTCTACTGCTACTGTTACTACTACTACTATATAGCTACTACCATTACATCTATTACTACTATTGCTACTACTACTACTACTACTACTACTACTACTACTACTATTACTATTACTACTGCCATTACTACTTCTATTACTAATCTTACTACTCTTACTACTACTATTACTACTACTATAGTGCTGATGCTGGTACTCCTCTTTCTTCTTCTTCTTTTTTCCTAACATNAAAAGTGAAGGGTGACCTTAAGTGTTTAAATGGCTAAAAAGGTAGGCTACAAAAACCATAAAGCAAATTTTAGTGATTCCTTCCTGATTTTTTGCATTTGACCAAGAATTACAAAAGCATGTCTTATACTACTACTATTACTAATACTACTGCTATTATTACTACTACCATTATTACTTCTATTACTACTATTACTACTTTTATTAATATTACTACTGTTACTACTGTTACTACTACTACTACTACTACTACTACTATTACTACTTTTATTAATATTTCTACTGCTACTGTTACTACTACTACTATATAGCTACTACCATTACTACATCTATTACTACTATTGCTACTACTACTACTACTACTACTACTACTACTACTACTACTACTACTACTACTATTACTATTACTACTGCCATTACTACTTCTATTACTAATCTTACTACTCTTACTACTACTATTACTACTACTATAGTGCTGATGCTGGTACTCCTCTTTCTTCTTCTTCTTTTTTCCTAACATTACTGTGGTTGTGGCATTCACAGCAAAATAACACTGACAAGGTACAATGACGACTGGGAATATTATAGGAGAACCCCACCCGTCCCCCTTTACTTCCCAACCAATATGAAGCAGATTATTAATAATTAATCCATTTCGAGAAAAAATTTTAATCACAAAATGGTTAACGAGAAGCCTACATTTCGTCTACAGATAGGCCTTCCCGTTAACGTTTACTTTGCAGCTTTGTAAAGATTAGTTAAAGATCCGACTGACCAGTCACTAAAAACGAGGCCTGCTTCATTACAAAGTATTATTTTTCAGATGGTTTTTCAAAATAGAACTATGACTTTTTTGTTAAGACAGTAGTTCGTGAAATAAATAACTTCTTGAAATTGAAATGTTTTGAATACAGAATTAGGTTACCTTTATTCAATTTACAAATTGCCCTTGTTTTCTCGAGTTTCGATGATGTGTTTAATCTTTCTAAAATAACTGTTAAAGGGTGAGCGGTCGGAGTGTTCCTGGATTTAAGCACACTGAATACAGCTTTTTGATTCCTGAATACTTGTCCGTTTAAGAAGGGAACGACGTTGTTTCAGGTTGTAACGGTCATTTGATTTTGCAGTATGTTTTACTGTCTGCAAGTGATCCATCGATGTTGGTTTAGCAATCTAAACGTAACATGGCTTAACCACATCAATCTATGCAATTGATTAATATTTACACATACAACTCTTGAAAATACGTCATCTACCAAAATAAGGCGCCACCAATAAGCCACGTACGTATTGAAGGGGTAGGGGTTACACTAACAGCATGTACTTGTAAAGAAGAGAATGAGTATAATGTTACTCTGATATATAGGAACGTAGAAAATGAAAAATTTTCTTTTCTAATTCATAAAATAAGTATTTTTCTCTTGAAATTGCTTGTCAAGTAAATGAATAATGGTGCAAAAATCAAATATCGCAATTAAAATAACTAAAATTTGGTAGACAGCTATTTCGCTGGTACTCGACTGGACCAAGATGCCAGGATAAGAAAATTAAAGCCAAGTTTCTATTTATCAACACTGAAAAAAAATGCAGTGGATCGAGAAAGCCTGCCACATTTTGTGCTTGGCTGAGGAAAAACAAAAAAGGATTGTTGAGGAAGACCAGTTTTTGTGACCGGCTGTCGAAAACAATTAAAGACTGTACACATATTCTTTTCTCTGCAAAGAGGAAGTGATGAAATTTGAATATGAATTGCCTCCAATGTTCCCAAATGGTAGTAGGCAGATCTAGGTCTGCCAATTACTGTGAACTTTTTTAGCTGGAAATTTTCACTGTACTCACGGTTTAGCAGTAGATGATGTGCCATAGCTGAAGCACAATTAATACTTTTGCGTTTAATCTTCAATTTTCTTTTAAGCTGAACTCGATTCACACAGGGCTTTTCTCTACAAATACTGGGTACGTGTTGTATGATTCTATTTATCAATTTCTGACTTCCGGCTCACGTACCTGCCATCACACCACCACTTAAACTCATAAACAAACATACTTAAACTTTTGCCAGGCAAGGCATCCTATGTCGATGGAGCAATAATTTTTCGTGAAGTGAAAATTACTTTGGGTCCAGTATCACGATTACATTCAGAAACTGCCCTGGTAATTTGATTTTCGTATTTATGTTTAGATGCATAGTGTTTTATAAAGTCAAACCTTATGACAGCTATACCCATTCCGTTAGAGGTTTAAATTTCAGACCTTCAACAAAAAAGTATTGTTTTGGGATGTGTGCGTGCGTGCGTGCGTGCGTGCGTGCATGTGTCTAGTTGTTACGGGGCTCCTTGTTCAAAACACTTGATGACCTATTTAAATTTCTAAGTGCCTTCATCAACAGGGTAACAGGGTCTAATTTTAAAAAAATTTTAAAGAGTTAGTGGTAACAGCAGCAAAGAAATTATTGCCAAAAAAAGAAAAACAATCAAAGAATCAAAGAACAAATGGATAACAACAGAGATATTGGATTTGATAAAAGAGTGACAGCAGACTCCCAATAGAGAAATTTAAGAGTATAAAGCAATTGATCAGTAGATCTTCCTTACATTGTAGTTTGTAGACTATGTTGTTCCTTTCATCAAGTGGAACTGGGTCTTTTGGTTTTGAGAGGAGATATTCCTTAAGGTGGATGTAGTGAAGAAGGAGCATTGAATGTTGTGTTGTCGGAGGGCTCGTCTTAGGTGCTCACTGGTATTCTTCATGTAAGGCAGACGTATACGTTTCAGGGGTTCTTTATCTTCATGATTAGGTCCAGTGGTTCTGTGTAAGGCTCTCTGGACATCCTTAGCGTGGTATCCATTGGATAAGAGAACCCTTTGAAGGTGTCTTAATCATATGCTTGTGTAGGCATCTTAAGGAGAATCTTAAGTGATTAGTAAATTCAGCAATCTTGATCTTTGTTCTTTCCAGATGTCGGCAGCGCTGAAGAATAACTTCTCCATAAGTTTCCCTAATAATCTTGATAATTCTCAATAGAAAATTCATTAAGGTTCATTAAAGTTATTCGATATGTTTGTGGACGGTAGTGCATAGTGCAAACTATTCCTGCTGTCATTAATAGTCAAGCCAGTTAGTGGTCAAAGAATGTCGGTGTAGAGTTCTCACCACAAAGTGTATTTGGCTTTGTAGCTAACGAGGGGGATGGCCACCTGAACAGAATCTTGAGAAGCTCTGTCTTGAGTTCAGCAAGCAGAATATTCATCAGTCTATCTTCTATGCTATTAATAAAAATACTGTTTTCACAAGCTTCACAAAACTCCTAAATAAGCAACTTTAAAGGAGCGTAGGCCATGGGGGTAACTGTGTTTGCAGGGTTCATCACATGAAATTTATTATCGAACGATACACAATACAAAAATCCTTTGAAGCTCATCAGCTGTAAAAGATGGCACTGGTTTTAAAACTATAAGAGTCTCATCTCTAGGCAAGTCATCAGCGGTGATGAAAAGTAAAGTAAGGGCTTTTCATCTTGTTCAGAAAACATGAGCTTACCTTCACTTCGGACTTCAAACCATCATTTTATCAAGAGTGTTTCTAACTTGTGCCAGATGACAATTTAACCTTAACCCTTTATTATAAATCTGCTCTTGCCTTCTGTTTGGTTTCAAAACTTCTGTTGTATAATTTGCTTTCAAAATCCTTTCAGTTCTACTTTCAATTTGTTGATTGAGGCTCTCTAAATAATTTTCCCGATTCTTGATTAGTTGATTTAAGCAATGACGTCTTTGACATAGCCCATGGTACCCCTAAAACCCTTTTTAGATTTCTGGATGTCCTTTACTAATGAAGAACAGCAACGGCTGTGGTAATGCTCCATATTGAGAATCACAAATGTGCACTAAAACACCAACGTACTTTTCTACCATAAAATTTCACTGCTATAGCATTGCTGGACGTAATAAATCTTGTTAGAATAATAATAATAATAAAAAGAAGAAGAAGAAGAAGAAGAACAACAACAACAACAGAGATGATGGTTTCCTTGTAGGAAAGTTAATCGAGGTCAGTTACACGGATATAAGTATAAAAATATACTTAACGCACGTAAACGTGGTATAGGGAACACATATATTCCACCGAGCTACTTCGTCTCCACTATCTTAAATGATTATTAATAGACATGAATTTGTCTTGTCACACTTTCAGTCTGCATACTTATGACGTACAGTAGTGAAGTTACTTAACTTATGTCATATAGGTTCCGTATAACTCGTATAGAAATCAGGTGTGAATTTTTATTTTTTGTTTAAATGTTTTGTTTTAGTTAAAGCCTGATTGATGAAACTGAAGATAGAAAGGATTGCAATGAGCATTGAAAGAAGAACATTAAGCATTGAACCAAGGGGGTGAATGAAGGCTGAGTTTGAAAATACGACTCAAGGAATCTCAAGCAATATCGACAGGAAATTTACGAAATCCATCTTAGTCAACATGACAAAATTTAAAAGCCTTACGATGATGTGGCATCTAAAAGAGAAGATTCTTCTGAGGGAGAATCTATAAATCCTTCGAGAAATAAACTGGCCGTGCAGCATCATAACCAAGAGCAAAGTTTTAAGTAACTGTTACAGATACCCTTTCCAGCTTTGCAAACAGCTTTGCAAACTAACAAACAAAATCAAATCCACTTTGCCATAACTCTTTGACTTAAATCAAGACTGCGGTGTTACAAAAGTACAGACAGAGTTTAACACTTTTTAAAAGGAAAATAAATGGTTGCTGCTATTAATTCAAGGTTGTTGATTCAGCGCGTTCCTTTTCAGCGCATCAGCTCTCGCCGCGTCACGTTTTAGCCTACGAGCATTACATTATATTATATTATATTATATTATATTATATTATATTATATTATATTATATTATATTATATTATATTATATTATATTATATTATATTATATTATATTATATTATATTATATTATATTATATTATATTATATTATATTATATTATATTATATTATATTATATTATATTATATTATATTTACTATCACTGATACTATTGCTAGAACTATTACTAATATTGACATTAATGCTATTATTATTCTAATTCTCATTATTCTATTATTATTATCATCATCATCATCATTATTATTATCATTATTATTAATATTATTTCTATTATTATTATCATTACTATTATTATTACTATTATTATTATTATTATTATTATTATTATTATTATTATTGTTATTATTATCATTATTTGAAGATTTATACAGAATATCTCTTCAAATTTCCTAAAAGCATAGTAATTTCTATTTGTCACCGTGTCGTTATTCTTCCAAGAATGAATTTAAATTTAACAGAACAGAAGAATAAAATCGAAAAATATAACTGGAAGAAATGTATTGATACGATAGAAGCAGAGAAATACGTTCTTGGGATGTAGGTAAATTGGAAAATATTGAGCAAGACAAATCCACTGAAAGCAAAGTTGATTTTAAAAAAATAATAAATTCGTTAAGATATCTAAAACTTAAAAATATTATTTGATAAAAGTAGATTGAAGTATACATATGTAGGTACCTACCTAAAAATTTTAAAAGGCCTATAATCTTAAAAGTTCTTTTTCTTTTAGCTCAGTAGTAATATCCTTGCATCATCACAATAGAAAACTTCTGCTCACGTCTAACTTTTATTCATAGAGGTTCTTTCAATATATTATCGTTTTTGGTGTTTTATAACTTGAGATCTAGTTTACTTTAGAGGTCTTTACATACGTACGTTTTCTTGAAAATTTCTAATAGGGAAAAACTAGGAGAAAAGGGAGTTGAATAGGTGAAGCCTTGTGGTACACCAAAGGGTACATGTTATATTGAATATATTTCATTGCAGCGCTTGATGGTTTGCTTTCAACCTAATAAGTCATTGATATACTTTCTCTCTCCGTTTCTCTAACTTCATATTTGGATAGTGGTATTCTTGAATTGCCATGGATTACAGCATCAAAGGTATTCCTTTGGCTGTAACATACAATCGTGCAGTTAGAAGGTCCTCTTCCATATCCTTCCTAATGGTGTCTAAGATAAGTTTTATTGTACTTTTTCTTATAAATTAAATAAGGCTGGCAATACTACATTACTTTCTATTAAAACTTAAATCAGTTTTTTTGTGGATGCATTTTTCAAGAATTTTCTAATAAACCAAGGGAACTGTAATGGGATGATAGTTTGGTATGTTTGGATTCCGGTTTAAAAATTTGTATTATTCGTCATGTCTGTTGTAGGTGAATATAATACCGGTCATGAGTTACGTATTTATTATATGGCAAAAGGATTTGACCAGTTGAATTACAATGTCTTTGATAATATCTGGAGGAAGGTCGTCTGGATCATAGGATTTTCTCTGCAAGGACTCTTTAAAGATACTCAAAGGATTCATTTATCATCACTTTTCTGACCTGATGGTACTGGATGACTTTATATGGATTTCATTAAATTTTGACTAAATAAACTTCTTTAGTGTTTACTGACTTGAATTTCAATGCAATACTCGATAAAAACGAGCAAAATCCTGAAGCAAAACGTTTCACGTCTGTGATATTCTCAAGTATAAAGGAGTTACCAAAAGTACTTTTTCTTCCACAAAATAAATACTTTGAAGAGGTTTTCAGAATTAATCGGACTTTGAAACTGATTCTCGTAGAAACGTCCGAGTATCTTTTCTTTTTGCTTTTCACACCATGATATTTACACAGTCGTATTGTCGTTTGAAGTTGTAAAAAACATTCATAATTTTTTATTTTGAAATTTTCTCTAAAAAATTTCTTTGTAATTCATTTCTGCTATTTACATGCGCCTAACTCAGGGTTTTCTTTACCTATATGCTTCCTCCGTTGTAAATAGAACATGTTAATGGGTATGGTTTGTTAGGATTGCCTTTAAACAATTCCAAGCAACGTTTGAATTGTTCCCTTAAGTCTGTTTCTGTGAGCATTTTTTCATGAATCAGCTGGGTTATTATCAGAATAGTCTTTGCATTAAATGGTTTCATCTAGACTTTTACATTGTTAATTTTCCCTTTACAACCTATGGTGCCTTGATCGCCAATTTCACTTTTAAATCGTGTGAAATCCCTGAAGATAATGACCTCAGATGGGAAGACACGCATATGACGGCTGGGGGCGAAAGCCTACGGGAAGTCTCCAACCTGAGAAGGACATGCATGAGATCACTTCTAACACCAAAAAGATACATCCATATAGGATGTTGGAATGTAAGAACCATGTACGCCACCGAAAAAACTGCAATAATAGCAAGAGAAATGAGGAAATACCATCTACAGATACTAGGCATAAGCGAAGCAAGGTGGATTGGCTTCGGAGAAGTGAAGGTCAACACTGGAGAGTCTGTACTGTATTCTGGATCAGATGAACAACATCATAGAGGCGTAGGAATCATGTTGAGCCCTGAGACTAGGAAATGCCTAATCAAGTGGAATCCAGTGAATGAGAGGATCATTAGTGCTAGATTCAATTCAAAATATGTAAAAGCCACCATTATTCAGATCTACAGCCCTACAAATGATGCAGATGAAGAGGAGAAGGATGATTTCTACGAACAACTACAGAAAGAGATTGAGTCAACACCGAAGCATGACATGTTGATTGTTATGGGAGACGCTATACCATCTACAGATACTAGGCATAAGCGAAGCAAGATGGACTGGTTTCGGAGAAGTGAAGGTCAACACTGGAGAGTCTGTACTGTATTCTGGATCAGATGAACAACATCATAGAGGCGTAGGAATCATGTTGAGCCCTGAGACTAGGAAATGCCTAATCAAGTGGAATCCAGTGAATGAGAGGATCATTAGTGCTAGATTCAATTCAAAATATGTAAAAGCCACCATTATTCAGATCTACAGCCCTACAAATGATGCAGATGAAGAGGAGAAGGATGATTTCTACGAACAATTACAGAAAGAGATTGAGTCAACACCGAAGTATGACATGCTGACCTTTATGGGAGACGCAAATGCCAAAGTGGGTTGTAACAACAAAATCCAGGAGAAATTTTTACGGAAAGAAGGCTTAAGGATCATGAATGAGAATGGTGAAAGACGTATAGGGTTATGTGAAGAAAACGATCTTGTGATTGGAGGCCATACTTCAAACACAAAAACATTCACAAATACACATGAACCTTACCAAACAACAGAGACAAAACCAAATCACTTCATCATTAATGGCAGATACAGGACGTCGCTTGCTGATATACGAGCCATGACAGGTGCAGATGCTGGAACTGACCCTAACCTTTGTGGTCGGGAAAGTGAAGCTTAGGATTTCAAAACACAAACTCAAGAAGTCCAGCAAAAGGAAACATTCACCACTACAATGCAAAATAAAAAAGACATCCAAAAAGCAATTCGTAGTTGAGTTGAAATACAGGTTTGAAGCACTGGAAGAGAGCACGGAAACAGCCACGGAAGAGGCGAAGATGCAACAAAAATGGGAAGATTTCACCACCATCTACAAGCCGAAGACAGCCGAAACCATCCTGGGTAGGAAAAGGAAGGAGCTGAAAGAGTGGAAAAGCAGTGAAACTTGGAAAGCTTTAGACAAAAGGAAGAAAATGACAAATGAGATGAATTGTGCAAGATCAGAGAGAATTCGCACTATCAAAAAACAGAAGTATAGTGAGATGGACAAAAATGTAAAGAAAAAGGCCAAAGAAGATAAACATAAAATGATAAATGGGCTCGCTAAAGAAGTGGAGCATGCAGCAAAAAATAATGACATGGGAACTCTGTACAGGATTACGAAGCTATTGTGCTACAAAAAAAAGCAATCGGCAACTGGTGTGAGATACAAAACTGGTAAGATACTCATTGAAGATGGTCAGATACTTCACAGATGGAAAGAACACTTCGAAGAAGTATTCAACGTTGAGAATGAATGTTACAAAAATGAGGAGGAAGATGAGTTTGAGATCGGTAATGTTGAAACCATCGAAGAAATCAACACAGTTCCCTTCACTGAAGAGGAAGTGAAGATAGCAGTAAAAAAGTTAAAGAACAATAAAGCAGCAGAGTAGATAACATCAGCGGAGAAATGTTAAAAACTGGAAGCAAGATCACATACAAGAAATTACTGCACATGTTTGAGAAAGTGAGAGAGAACATCAATATGCCAAGTGACTAGAAGAAAACAATGATAGCTAGAGTACCAAAGAAAGGTGACCTTACTAAATGCGACAATAGTAGAGGGATATCCCTGCTCTCCATACCTGGGAAAGTCTTCTGCAGATTTGTTTTAAAAAGAATCAGGAAAGGAGCAGAAGAAAAACTGAGAAACGAATAGGTAACATCTACAAAAGGACAAATGACAGCTGAGCAGATTTTCATGCTTCGAAATATTGTCGAACAGTACATTGAGTGGCAAGCATCACTGTATATTGACATTATTGATTCCGTAAAGCTTTTGATAGTATCGACAGAGAGAAACTCTGGAAGATTCTGAAGTTTTATGGACTTTAGATCTCTTCATAGAGATCATAAAGGAAATGTACAGAGGACGTAGTAGTTGCGTCATTAACAACGGGAAGATTTCAGAGTGGTTCTCTGTAAAAACTGACGTTCGACAAGGCTTTATGGTGTCAGGCTTACTCTTCATTATTGTTGTAGATTGGATCATGAGGAAAGCAACAACGGCAAAGAAAACAGAAATAAGATGGAGATTTACCACCCAGCTTGAAGACTTAGATTATGCAGACGATTTCTCCCTCTTATCCAGCAAGCACCAACATATACAGCAAAAAACTGAAAAGTAATTTAAATATGCTGAAAACATCGGTCTCAAAACAGACACAGACAAGACCAAGGTATTGAGACTAAATCACAAGGAAAAGCACCCAATCGAGAACAAGGGCAGAAGGTTTGAAGACATGGACACCTTCACATACCTCAGTGCCATAATAAACAAAACAGAAGGATCCACTGAAGATATCACACATAGGCTGAGTCTAGCAAGAAATGTGTTTGCCATGCTTAACCCATTCTGGACGTCAAACTAATATAGTAGTAAGACCAAGGTTCGAGTGTAAAACAGCAATGTAATGTCTGTGCTACTCTATGGAGGAGAGATATAGAAATTAAATAAAAATGATGTTACAAGATTAGAAATATTGCAGAAAAAATGTCTGAAAAGGATTCTCTGTATCTTCTGGCCCACAAAAATCACAAACAACAAGCTCTACCTTAGGATGAAAACCAGTCAAGTAGGAGAGATCATAGGGTGCAGGAGATGGAGATGGATTGGACTTACTCTGAGAAAGCCATAAAATGATAGCTGCAGAGTAGCCTTAAGGTGGACACCAGAGGAAAAAAGAAAGAGAGGCCGCCCGGGAACAACATTGCGGAGGAGTGCGGAAGCAGAAAGAAATGACCTGGGATGGAAAACATGGAACAAAGTTGAGAACATAGCCAAAGACAGAGAGAGTGAGAGAGATGGCGAAGGATGCTGTCAAGCCTTGTAAGCCGCCCATGGATCGAAGAGGATCAGTAAGTAAGTAAGTAAGCTTCATATATATATTTCATTTTACTGTAGCATTTATACAATTCAAAAAAGTAATCGGTTTAAAACACTGAGACAAGATTACTCCTACATAAAAAGTATCATATTAGAAGAAAACTGATTACCGATTCAAACTACATTGGGCTCAAAGACTTCCTATGCTTTGAGAGTTACAAGTTACAAATTCACGATTAACGAATTACGAGTAAATACTAACTGGCCTACAGCAGGATGCATTTCAGGTTATATCTGACCTCAAGATACAAAAAATATTTTAATTAGAACTTAAGGAAGGTTTTGCAAACCTTAAC
>RDPX01000006.1:782851-795002 GCA_003991215.1 Morbakka virulenta | reverse complement strand
ATACTCTGAGGAAACCACAAAATGATAGCTGTAGAGTAGCCCTAACATGGACACCAGAGGGGAAAAGAAAGAGAGGACGCCAGCGAACAACATGGCGGAGGAGTGCGAAAGCAGAAAGAAATGACCTGGGATGGCAAACATGGAACGAAGTTAGGAACATAGCCAAAGACAGAGAGAGATGGCGGAGGATGCTGTCAAGCCTTATGAGCCGCCCATGGCTCGAAGAGGATAAGTAAGTAAGTAAGTAGCATGTGTTTATCTTCCCCAGGTGGAGCATGCATAACATACTCGCCAACTGAAAAACATAAGGCAAGAGCAGTGGTGCGCAGTCTTGACGGGTTGGCTCCCCACTTGGAGGTTGCCAACTTGCGCAACCGATTATTCCTTGTGGCAATCTTTGCTTTACCATTAGAGCAGTGTGATTTGAAAGAGAGAATTTCGATCCAGAGTGACGCCCATATACTTTGGATGTGGATGGTGCTCTAGTAGTTGTTGGTTCCATATAATATTGACAGAGCTGATAAACGAAGTGTATGATAGTGATGAAATACCAGAAGATCTTAGCAAGGCAATTTTTATTGCCTTGCTCAAGAAACCTGCTGCAATAGAATGTGAGTTGCATCATACCATTAGCCTTATGTGTAATGTAGGCAAACCAATTTTGAAGATCATTGTGCAGAGGCCCCGCGGGAAAATCAGACAAGAAATAGGTAAAGAAAAGAGTGGATTTATGGAGGATAATGTTACCTGAAATCCTATCTTTATGGCACGGATGCTGCCAGAAAGAGCAATAGAATTGCAAAGAGATCTGTATGTTTGTTTTATTGATTACACCAAAGCATTTGATAGGGTACAGTATGAAAAGCTATTCAGTGATCTTTAGGGATTAGACCTGGAGGAGAAGGATTTACGCTTTATACAAAATCTAGACTGGGACCAAACTGCTTGTATGGCACTAGATAATGAGATGAGTGGTTACATCATGATTAAGAGGGGAGTAAGGCAGGGGTGTGTGTTTTCACCTGATTTATTCTGTTTCGTCAAATGTCGTCACAGATACGTTACGCTATTTACAAGCCACGATGGGATATTTTGTGGATTAGGAGTTACATACTTAAAGAGAGAAGTGAGAGTATGATGAGAAGAAGTAAATGTATTAAGACAGAAGTTTGGTATTTTATACTTCCCAGGCCACCTCCATTTACTTGACTTACGCAAGGCGAGTTGTAAGTCCAGTAAATGGAGGTATCCTGGAAAGGATAAAATACCATACTTCTGTCCGAATGCATCTACTTTTTCTTATCATACTCTCACTAAATAGTATATTTTTTAATAATTTGACCTCATTGCTACTCCTGTATGTCTGTGGCATCGAAATCATGGGTTTTCTGGTCCGACCAGATGTTCTCCTTAACTGTTGGAATTCTTGCTTTCTGGGAGGCTTAGCTACTGAAATATTTGTTTTGATTTTTGAGGGATGGACGTTTTATTATTTTTAAACATATTAATGTCCATGCAAAATCGATTCCCTTTATCAAAGCGTCTGATTTTAGCTTCTTTTGCATGAACAGTTTGTTTTCAGAAGTTCTGCGAGAAACTCCGGTATTAAGAAGGGCATTTTCAGATTTAAATATTTATTGCATTTGAAAGACCAGGCACACTTCAGGTGCAAAGCAAATTCTAATAAAGTGTTGGGGGTGTGCCTTGCAAGTAAGTAAGTAAAGTGTGATATGTCTGATGATGTTTCTTTGTGGATGCTTCTTGTTGGCATCTGTTGTTGTAAACAAACGACTTCAAATAGATATGTATGTATTTAGAATATAGTTTGTGTAAATATAAGATTATCTTACGTGTAATGTAAATCAACCTCTAATACCAGTGTTTGCAAATGTTCACATCTACTATGGTGTATTTCATTGACAACCAGTGTTCCTTTCATTTTTCTTTATCAACGACGGGGGTGAAATAGTGTACGACATCATCGAAATCACCATACATCGGGTTGTGGCAGGCGAGTTGTGACAAATTCTTGCTAGATATTGTGAATAGCTTAGTCTAATTATCAATATTGCAAATACATATTTCAAATAAATAATGAATATGAAAATTCCTACCTGCTCTTGAAAAAGTTTCACATATTCATCCATGTATTCTTTCTTCAGTAAGCAAAAACGCTAAAAAAAAAATAAATGCAAAACACTTATCTTCAGTTCACAAAGCCAATTCGTCTTACGTACAAAATGTGATTTTATTTTTATGCAATTTGTATGTAGGTTTGTACTCGCTGATCACTAAGTTAACATTTGATAAAGCACACGGAACTAAAAACAGTGTCGCGTAAGCTAAAAGTAGCACCCTTGAACACAGAGCACCATAAAAGACTTTGGTATCCTATTTCTAAATCACCTGAGGAAAGAGAGGAAGGCATACATGGAATTTATGGGCCAATCTTTTAAAATGCACGTTTTGCAACACTGTCGATACGGTGAATGACACCTTAAATATCTAACTAGTGAACTACAAAGTAAGCATGGGTGGTGGTAGAAAGTAAGGGAAATTCGTGTAATCAGCAATTTTATAAGGTGTCCCAAGGAGGAAAACATTCCTAAAATATAACTATGGTCGGGTGATTTAACTCATGCACGCGCGATCATTAGTTGTTCTTGTTTGGTCATAATGAATGGTTTATCACTGTAGGAAATCGGTATTTTACACCTGAAAGTTACTAAATAGTAAGGCTGCCAAGCTGAGAATTTCCCATCATCGATATTTTAATGTGATTATATAAGTGTCACATAAGTACGAAAAATGGAAATAACTTTAGCTTAAAAATTACTTTGTTGTCCTGCTGGCTCATTTCGCTCGCCAGCAGGCCTAGCACAAGGGCAGTTGGGGATTAGGCAACCATCTCACACACAAATTTTTTTGTTCTATCCTGTACCTGGGAGTAAGTGTTTATTTAGCCAATTAATGGGGCGCAAGGAGTATTTTTTAAAACTATCATGATGAAAATTGGTGTGGATACACTTCTTGCCAAAACGCACGTTTTCAATAATAATCATTGCTTTGTGCATCTTCTAATTAAGTAGTAATTAAATGTTGAAAAACTGGCTAATAAACTCCCACATTAAAAGTGTATCAGGATTGGCGTGTGTTCAAATTTCACTTCTGATAATATATATTAAAAATAAAAAAATAAAAAAGTATATATTCTTGATCGAACTTAAAATTTAGAATCTACTGGACCTAATGTTTTAGCTACGAATCGCAAAAAAAAACCCCGGTATTAGCAGATACAATTCTCTGTTACAATTATTACCCTGCGCAACTCAGAGTTTTACTCGGAACTTTAGTAAAGACATTACAAGTATCACATTGCCAACACCAATTTGTTCACTTTTAAAACAAATAAACAGTGGAAATGTGGGAGGAGGAGGGTCAGGTTTCAAGTGGGGTTTTACATCACTTGCTGCTTGACAGCAGTATCACAATTCCAAAAAAGTGCTGTTGAAAATTTGAAAAAAGATGGTAGTGGTTGAATTGTGAGAGGCGGTAGTCAGCCATACCAAGTTTTAGCTTGAAATCAATTTTGACAACAAATCCAGCCACATTCATAAGTCAGCTGGGGGCCCATCTCATCATAGGTAACTATAAGCAATATATCAGTCCCAGAAGCAGGCCCTGCAAGCGAGCCAGTAGGTCAACTACCCTCCTGCAACACTAAGGGAAAAGCATTATCAGGAGGGTCGTATATTCCCAGTTTACACACGATCTGTTTTTCAAAATACAACGAAACAAGGTGGTCTGGTTATTAGTCAAAAAGTAGTTACATTTTAGTCAAAAGCAATAATAAATGATTACTTCGAGTCGCCAAACGTTTGCATATTAATATTTTACGCTAATCTCGGTACAGGCTGATGATTTACAGTATTTGTGAATAAACACAAACCAAAAGCAAAAAAACCCAGCCCATTTGAAAAAATTCAATGATTTTCATCCTCGTCTAAAATATAAATGTTCACGATTAAACCTGTTTCCAGAGAGGTTCCTCCTGTTGATTGAGAACATAAAACAAGAGTTCCCTGGCTAGCTGACANAGATGTTATGGTTGGAATTTGTGAGAGGCGTAAGTCAGCCATACCAAGTTTTAGCTTGAAATCAATTTTGACAACAAATCCAGCCACATTCATAAGTCAGCTGGGGGCCCATCTCATCATAGGTAACTATAAGCAATATATCAGTCCCAGAAGCAGGCCCTGCAAGCGAGCCAGTAGGTCAACTACCCTCCTGCAACACTAAGGGAAAAGCATTATCAGGAGGGTCGTATATTCCCAGTTTACACACGATCTGTTTTTCAAAATACAACGAAACTTTTTAACTTTGAAGCAACCGTGTTCGCTTGCAAAGATGATTAGCAATTATTTTTGTTTACATTCAACCTGTTCACTACGTATTTACACGAAAATTCTGGAAACATTTGCATTTCTTCTCCCATTTCTTTTTCATCATAACATTCTTTATGTTCTTCTTCAATTCTTGCTTCTTATTTCTTTTTTCTTCTTTTTCTTTGTCACTTTTATTTTATTTATTTCTCTCGTTTGTTCCAAAAATTCTAACAAAAGTCGCTATAGCAAGCATTTAGTTGGGTTCCGACGTAAATTTCATTGTCTAGTATGTTGCTTTTTTTGAAGATACGGCTATCACTGCCATCTGCTCCATCACAAACATTACGACGGCTGTATTGTCAGTTTGATCTTTTTTACACCTTACTCTTCCATTTGATTGCTTTACCCTTTCCCCAGATGTCTGTGGTGTATGTTTCCTTTGGTAGCAAAAGAATTTTCCAAATTCTTTTGTTACAAAAGTTTGAAGGGTTTTTTTTCGCTCTTCCCCTTTGTGGGGATGTTACTAGATAAGAAAGGAAAGCTGTCCAAGAGGCTTGAAAAAGGAGCACCACAGGGAGAAAATTAGGTTTCGAAATTGATCTAGTTAAGTACCAAATTCCGTTAGTTTAAGCGAAAAATGAGTGGGGAAAATTGCGAATGGGACTCTCTGACGTTCAGTTTAAAGCAATTCATATTTTCCGTATTTTTGTTTGTAATTTCCAAATCCTATTACAAATCCAACAGTACTCTTTGTCGCCTTTACATAAAGGATTCTGTTAAAATGGAATTTTTAGATAACATACGGGGATCAAAAGAATCTTACATGTGCATCTTAAACATGACAAGCAATTCAAAACAACTCACCTGTGCAAGAAGGCCATAGAACTTTTCGTATGATCTTTGCTGAGCACAGCACTCGATGACCATCAAACAAAACTCATGCTGAAAGGAAAAACAAGACAGCATTGCAGTTTTCAGTAAAATTCTGTACATATAAAAATATTACTTATTAAAAATTCGCAACTTGTCCATTGCTTTAAACTAGTGTCAGGTTGCCTCAAGAATGATATTACTTGAAAGCTGGGCATCCCAAGTTTGAAAGAGCAACTTCGGCCATAAAAAAATCAAGAAGAACTATGAAAAAAGGGGAAAAAGACAGCGCTGAACAAAATAAACGAGTTAACAATGCCAAAACTTCACCAATCAGTGGCAGCCTGGTAAAATGATTAATAGCTAACAAATACTATTTAAAAGTTATGGCAGCAATAGCATGATATGGTTTAAGGTTCTCATGAATCAATTTTAAAAACAGATGTTTGAATCCCATAACTTAGACGTCCAACACAGTCACCACGTCAAATGAACTATGGTTTTTCATAATAGCCGTGAAAATCATTAAATCATTATGGACAAATCACGGGTACACAGAACATATTACAACAGTTTTTAATTAATCTTTATCTATCTAGACAGAAACATATATATATATATATATATGATTTCACCCACCATGTGACATATTCACTTTCCCTTCTTACACAAATATTTCTTTACTTCATTTAACTTTTTACCAACCCAACTCTGTATATCTACTGTACAAATTCTTTCCTAGTTTGGTAATTTCTTAACCAGTCCCTCTTCAATCATATTGGTTTCTTCGTACACACCCTGTATAAAATAATTACCACTATTTTGATTGTTCAGTTCAACGTTTTCCATATTACTATACCGTTCTTCTCACCCCCGCCCCCTTTTCATTCTTTAACGTTTCTTGTGGTGTGACGTCCACATCCTGTCTATATATTACAAGTTTTTGTCATCCGTTATTTTTCTCTGGTCTTCAGAAAGCCAATGTTTTAGGAAATATTGTGTCCTGACAATTTTTGCAAGGGCTGAGGGGTAACGGTGGAAGAGTTTTTATCTGACTTGAGTGAATGAGTGGACTTGCTTTCCCCTTCCATTTGTAGGTTGCAATCGCCAATACCACGCAGACTTGTTGTCTGTAAATCTTACAAAGGAAGCCGATAAGCGAGAAAAAAGCGGTGGTCAGATATGATGACCAGAGGCCTAAAGTAAGTCCATTTTTCAGCTTTGATGATAAATAAATGAGATTTTTCTATGACCGTGGCCAGTGACAGTGCATTGTTTCGAAGCTTTGTGGATTCCTGAAGACAGTAATCCCTGCCTGTAATGATCGTAAATGATGACACTAAGAGGTATCAGACCAGACACGCTGAACACAACAAGGTCACAAATAATATTTAAGCTTTGGATTAAAGTAACTTCTGATCTAACCAAAAATGTTTTGGATGCTGTCGCAAAAGCCACCGCCGAATCAACAACAAAACAAAAGAAAGACCACAAAAAAAGAGACTTCTTTTGTATTAACCACTAAACAATCACAGACAGAAATGGAAAAATGTTCTTTTATCATGGCTCTGAAAGTAACAAACACTACATTTTCATAAATCTTACTTCTTGTCCTGGCTTGATCTTCATTCTCATCATTTTGTGAGCACATTCTTCGTAATCTAAACTGCAATAAAAAAAAACAAAGTGTACATGATGGATTGGAGTTGTCAAAAGAGTAGATTTTGAAAAAGACGGAGGGAAATCATAGACGCTCGATTGGAGTAAGAATAAAAAAAAAAGAGCGTCACGAGAAAAAAGTTGTAAAAACCACAACAATCATGAGGTCCTTTATCAAAATGAATTACCAAAATTAATAGACGGAAAACGAAGGAAAATTTGCTACAAAATGCATGCGCTTGCTTGACAGAGAAAGTAGAAATATTAAAAAAAATAATTAGCTAAAAAGCTAATGAGCATGAAAATGGAAATTTCACGACATTTTCATCCTTATATTTGGTATTTGGGTGTAACATTAAAAAAATTCTGTGTATGACAACGTCGTTAACTTAGTTTGGGGTTTCCTATCATTATGCCTTCCAAAGCTACCTTTTGGCATAATAAATGTCAATTATAAGGTACCATGGTAATTCACCTTTCGAAGTAATTGCGAGATTCAAGGTTTAAAAGTAATCTCAAACAGCTTAGAATAAAACCATAATTACTAATGTATCTCTATCTGCAACCAACAAGGTAAAGTGTGTGTGTATGTATGTATTGCTGCGAAAAGAACTACGAAATTTATGGAATGTCTGCCAAGGCCGTTTAAGTAGCTATTGGTACATTGGGGCCAGCAGCCAAGAGAAAACTTCGGTTCATTAATCATACTAGTGGAACAATACTAGCTACATTACGCCAAATAAAAAGAAAACGCCAGCAAGAATTATAAAAAACTTATTCATATTATGAGCAACAGCCATAAATTGCAATGTGGTTTGTGACAGCCATTCAAAAAATAATGAAGAAAAAGGCTCAAGGCCCAACTCAATTCACTGAAGCGATCACCTGTTAACGCTAAACATTTTTCGGACTCGAAATAAAAAATAAATAAACAAATAAATAAATAAATAAATGAATGAATAAAAAAATATGTAAAAATATTAATAATGATAGCAGGCAGAAGGGTAAAGGATCAAATGATAATTGACAAAATGGTGATGAGAAATTGGAAGAGACATAAGACTTCAGTGAGTATGATTTAGGTAGATTAAAAGAAAGCTTATGACAGGGTTCCTCGTTTATAAATCGTTAAGTGCTAGGAACTATATAACATTCCCAATAACATAACAGCAGAAACATGAAGAAACCATGAAATACAGAGCTAACATCTGGAAACGTAAAATTATGCAAAACTGATATCAAGAGACGAATCTTTCATGGGGGAAGTTTTTCGCTACTGCTGTTTGTTATGTTCATGATGTCCGTGTCCGAATTGCTGTGAAACCAGAAAGCTGGATATGACCTTGGTAAGAACAGAGGTAATAAAAATCATCTTCTGTTTATGGATGATTTGAAGCTGTATGTTAGAAACAAGAAAAAGGCAGATGCACACTTATTATTACCACCCATAGGAAAGACATTTGTATGGAACTTGGAATCATCAATTGTACAAACAAAACGCTGCAGAGAGAAAAGGTAGTTGACGAGCGAGGGCTAGAGATAATGCATGCGCAATGGATTGATGAAGTAGATGGAGAGAAAGGATATAATTACCCAGGAATTCTTGAAGCAAATGACATGAAACATAAGCAGATCTGAAACTTAAAAAGAAGAAAAAAATAGACAAAAATGGTATTCAAATGAAAGAAAGAGGAAGGGGTCTGCTAGATGTCAAAGAATGCGTGCAAATACTGGAGATTTTGGCCCAACATGCCAGTCAATCAGATGGGCTGCTTCTCTAGGTTGTCAACATGGAGCATATAGTGACAAGACAAACATGCAATCAAGAAGTCAAGATATCACGAAAAGAAGACGGGCACAAAAGATGGTCAGAAATGAGCTTCCATGGAAAATTGATAAGAGAAGCAGAAAATATAAAGGCTGGGCCGTCTTAGGATTGGAAGATTTATGGGTTCTTGAAGAAAGAAACTGAATGAATGATATTTGCTGGCCAAGAAAAATCACTGCGCACACATTGGATTAAGGAGCATATTAATAAACAGGTCATAGGTGACATGTGCAGAATGTGTGGCGAAAGGGTAGAATCAGTTAGTTATCTAACAGCGGAAAGCACAAAACTGGTTAAACAAGATTACAAGAACAGACATGACAATATTGCAAAAATAATCCATCTCGAGCTTTGTGAGAGAAATGACCTGGTTCAGGAAATAAAATGGTATATTCACCAACCCGAGAGCGTCAATGGGAACGAAAGGGTGCGAATTTTGTGAAGCCTTAATATACAGACAGATAACTGCATGGAACATAGCCGCCCTGACATCCTGATGTTTGAAAATGATTCTAGAAAAAGTTTTATCACTGATATAGTATCTCCTTGCGACAAGAGACTTATGGAAAAAGAACAAGTGAAAATTAATAAAAAATCCGTCCTCGAGAGAATTGAAGAAAATATGGAAGTGCTCACATGTTGAAATAATCCCAGGTGTCGTTGGAGCTTGAGAAATTGTGTTAAAGAACTTGTAAACCGGGATGAAGAAGACTAATCTGAGGAGTAGCACAGCGCAGATGCAGAAAGCGATTCTTTTGGGCATTGCAAGAAAACTGAGAATGATTCTTGTGACCTAATGCTACTAGTTGTAGCCTGCGCTTTAGACGAACAACGGCGTAACATCATCACCGAGATATAAGGAACAGTAGCAACAACAACAACAACGATAATAATAATTATTATTATAATAATAAAAATAATAATAGTAGTAGTAGTAGTAGTAGTAGTAGTAGTAGTAGTAGTAGTAGTAGTAGTAGTAGTAGTAGTAGTAGTAGTAGTAGTAGTAGTAGTAGTAATAACCATGAATTCGAAAAGAATTATGATCAATAGTGGCACATTTCAAGGAGATCCACTATCTTCACTCCTTTTTTGTCTTGCTCTAGCACCACTGAGCACGCTGCTGAACAACACAAAGCATGACGATGAGATAAAGAAAAGGAAAATCAATCATCTTTTTTACAAGGGTGACCTGCCATACATCGTGAAAACATTCAGTGATGATATAAAGATGGAAATTGGACTTGGCAAATGCACGAAAGCAACCTTCCTCAAAGGGAAACTAACGAAAACATCTATCATCGTTCTCAATCAAGGTGCCACCAAAAAGGAGTTGAATCAAAATGTAATTTATGAATACCTTAGAATAAATGAAGGTGATGGAATTCAACACTCTAAGATCAAGGCAAAAGATCCGAAAAGAGTTTTGCAGAACAATACGAATGACTCTTAAAAGCGAATTGAATGCCATCAACAAGATTGGAGCGATTAACACTGTAGCCATTCCAGTGGTAACTTACAGCTTTAATATCATGAACTGGACAGAAGAAGATCTCAAGAAACTGGACAGAAAAACGAAAAAGCTCCTTACTAAAGAAAAAATACATCACCCAATGTCAGATGTGGAACGAATGTATTTACCAAGATCATCTGGTGGCAGAGGATTGATTTAAATTGAAACAACTTTTAAGGCAACAACAATTAGTCTGGCAACATATTTAGAAAAATCGCATGATCCATTCCTGACGTTAGTTAGCCAACACGAAGATATAAAGACGTTTTACTCCATGAAGAGTTTTGCTGCCAAATTTAAACAAGAGCTGAATATGAATGAGATTGCGGAAAAAGACAACGAGCCAGTAGCTGAGCTCGCTAAAAGTGTGAATCAATATGAGAAAACCAAAGCCCAAGACAAAATTATGAAGAAATGGGAAGGTAAAGCTACGCACTGGCAGCATACATCAAGAATCAAAGAAGTTGATGTTGACTTTTAGCAGACAAACGACTGGCTGAAAGGGACGGGTCTACGAGCGGAAACTGAAGGCCTTATAATTGCAGCCTTAGACCAAAGTTTAGCCACCAGATTGTACAACCATACAACCATCAAAGACGGAACAAATCCACTCTGCGATTATGTAATAAGTACGACGAAAGTATCGACCATATCTTAGCTGGGTGCCCTGAGTTAGCAAAGACAGAATACATTAAAAGACATAACAACGCCGCAGCATTCATACACAGGAAGATCTTACAGTATTACAACATCAAAACAACTGACAAGTGGTATGAGCATCAACCAGGAGCAGTTGCAAAAAATGAAGATGTTATCATCCTCTGGGATATGGTAGTCCACACTGACAGAACCATCAAAGCCAACAAAGATGACATCATTATTAAAAACAAGAAAGAAAAAACGTACATGTTAATCGACATGGAAGTACGATCTGATCGGAATACATCCGTTAATGTAGCAGAGAAACTCTTCAAGTATAAAGATATAGAAATTGAGATCATAGGAGTTGGAGAATGAAGATACATATTGTGCCAGTTGTCATCAGAGGACAAGGAGTAACCAAGAAAGTCACTAACAAGCAAATCAAAAATGTTCCTGGAAACATCAGCGTTACCGAACTGCAAAAGATCGCTCAGCTAGGATCCGCCCACATCCTACGAAAAGTATTATCAATTAAATAGATGATGACTGCCCATCAGAGCTTAAAAATCTGGATTGGATTCGGCGCTAATAGTAAAGAAAAATGAATTGCAAAGAAAAATTAGAAGTCTCTCGCCCGGTAGGTGCCCCACTGTATGGCAGGGTGGGCCCGGTCGTTATCCAGCGTCTGCCAAAATGAAGTGGAACAAGGAATTGAATGTTGCTGTAATGGAGTGCTATTTCGTGAGTAAACCAACAGATGAAAATGGAAGACCTATACGAGGCTGCAGAAGAAGGATGCATAACATCTGGAAGGAGAGAGAATTACCAACATTAACACAACAAGGTTATGTGATCAGGCTAGGGCAATACGAAAAAATTGTTCACCACAGTAGAGATGGAAGAAATCCGTAGAAGTTTGGAAGTGGATAGTGATAATGAAGAAGGGAATGATCCAAACAGGCAGTTGCCAGAAATAGAAGTGCAAGAACATGGACAAACGGAAGAGATATCAGTGCAAATCAACAGAACCGACGAACAAGACGAACAGGAAAGTTGTATGATTGAGGAGATAGTTGACATTACGAAACGTGGCCAAATGTGTGATACAAGAGGACTCAAGAAAGTAAACAGAAAGGTTCTGTCAGAGTGGATAGGTAAAGTAAATAAGATCATCGGGAAAATAAGGACAGAAAACTTAACGGATACAAATAAGTTAATCGGTGCTGTTGCTATCTACATCTCGAAAAAAGTTGGGTT
>RDPX01000006.1:728382-771484 GCA_003991215.1 Morbakka virulenta | reverse complement strand
AGTTCTGGTACAAAAATACTTATTTAAGAAAAATAGATAAATAATAATAAAATTACTACTACTACTACTACTACTACTACTACTACTACTACTACTACTACTACTACTACTACTACTACTACTACTACTACTACTACTATTACTACTACTACTATTACTACTACTACTACTACTTCTAATAATAATAATAATAATAATAATAATAATAATAATAATAATAATAATAATAATAATCATAATAATTATCAGGCTGGTAGTCGGATGGGTTTGCTGGGGTTTCTACCCCTGAGTCCCCCATGGGCTCGTTAAAAAAAAATAAAAAAAAAATAAAATAATAATAATATCAATAATAATAAAGTCGGGTATGACATAAAAATGCAACCAATTATGTACGTAACTGAAGTCATCAGTGCAGAAAGAAGACCCCGCGGGAATTTGTGTCACAATGAGTGGATCCACACGGCATTCTTCCCGATAATCTGGGCATATTGTGCTCTAAGAAATAAGTAGGAACAGCCACAATAAGGATGCAGGAAGCCCCGAATAAGATAGAAACATGGGTAAAAAGTGGTTTATTACCATTAATGCCAGAAAAACAAGCTATACTATCTTTAGCTTCGCCACAAATGGACAAAGAATTCATCTTCGCGTTAATGTTGTTTATGCAGGCCCTTCATTGATACCAGTTATATTCTATTACCGAATACACCATCCTGCAAAGATATGAATGATATGAGCTGTTGCTGTGACAATGCAAAGAGATGATGATTATGATTAATAATAATATTGGCTCCACCCTTTCCAAAGCCAAAGCAACGACATAACTGAGAGTCAATTTTGCCCCCAAGAAGAGCTGAAAACACCTGATTGAAAAGCGCCGGCAAATGCTCTTCTCTGAGCAATGCTGATGAAAAAAAGGTGAGGAGGGGGTAAGGGGACTCTGGATACTTAAAAGTTTTTAAGACGTTTCTACCAAAAAACCAATGGGCAACAAAAGGGTTAAAACGAAGTGTTTATTTAAGTTGTATCGTTTACCTGTGGCGGTAATTGCTGTAAGTGTCTTAATTCAAAAAAAGTATAATTTCAGTGTTAAAATTTAAGAGGCAAAAATCTACCTTAAACCCATCCTTTCTAATGGCAAACATCACTTCAATCATATACTGTACTCTTTTGTCAATTTGTGATTCATTAAGGATACTGCGAAGTCTTTCAAAAACAGCTAAAAGGTAGAAAATGGTAATCTATTATTAGTCATGTAGAGTCAAATATGATCTTGTACGTTTAAATTAAAAATGTGGCTTCAATGATTAACACGAAAAAATAAATATTTCAAACTGTGTTGTTTTTCAGACACTTGGGATGAAGTAATTAGCCCATACACCGTGTTCAAGCAGCATTTTATATTAGCAGAATCAAAGATATTGATGAAGATCCAACCAAAGGCTCGCAACGCACAAAATGACGAGTGCAAAATACAGATATTAATCTATTAAACTTTTATAGCTTATATTTCTGTAAAGTTTTTTCATGTAACGTAAGTTTGCCAAGTGTCTTTTTTTCATAAGAGATGGTAATGGTATTGTTTTTCAAGACATGCGGGTTACAACCAAGGGTAAAAATAAAATTTAATACTTGATAATTGGAACATTTCCTTATTGACAGTTTTTTAATGGTGAGAAATGCAGGTGAGACAGGAGTATTTATGAAGAACTACTGAAGAGCACAAAAGAAAACCACAAAACAGATTGAGTAGAACAACTTGGCATTTCAAGAGAAGGTAAAAAAAGAAGTGATAAAATTATCTTTTTACCACGTCTATGGGTCAATCACTTGAATAACAGAAACCCTCTGCACAATACATTTCAAAGTATATCAAAGAAATAGCAAACTTAGGTTGCTCTTTATTAAAATCATGCTTGGAGACCAATAAAGCTATAATGGTATTTTGTTGTCAGAAAATTAACTTTTTACATTTTCTCCCTATGCAATTCAAAACACTTTCAGTAGTGACTTAAGCAAGCACCAAACCAAGATGTGCATTGTATGGGTCGGACCATAAAAAATTCAATGTGTGCTAGAGGCTTCGCTTTGATCCTTTTTTTAAAGATGAACTTCTACACCGAGGTAGCATCAAGACAAACAAGTGAATCATTTTTTTTTTTTAAATACTGGTTGCTCATAGAAATACCCTTTTGGTGGGATAAACATGGGTATTTATGACGTGAGAAAACCACAAAAACCCTTTCATTGTTGTAAAGTAGTTAACTAAATTATTACTAAATTCTATTTTTATTCAGAGTCCAAATGGAACACGATAAATTGTCTTCGTGTTATATGGAGCGAGTGTAACTAACCGTAGTAGGCAACTCGGTGACAAAAACGTCTCCAGGCTGGGTGTGGATTTGCTTAAATGTTTTAAGTGAGTCGGCGAGGTATTGAGTCGGTAACTCATTGACGTAAAATCGTACAGTGGCACTGTCGTAGGGAAGTCGGTGAAAAATCATTTGTCATCTCGACATCGGTTTGGTAAAATCTTACTATTTGACTCAGTGACTTGATGAGTCTCTTGTACAGTATGATTTCTCACGAGTATAAAGCTGTTGAACAATTTTATGTATGCACAGAATCATTGTAAGCATGACAACAAATTGTACATGCTATTCGTGTACATAGGCAAAATGCCTGCCAACATTGGGTTATTATATCTTATCAAAAGTCACAGAAAGTCGGTTTTCCTTGGTTGTAAAGAATTAATTGCAAAGGTTTTTCTTTACAGAGAAAATAGTCGACAAACATTCGTGACTAAAGTTCTATACAAAAGTAATTTCTCTTATCTTTTGCTTTTTTTAATGTAGCTGAAACTTTAACAGACAAGACACAGTCATTCAAAGTAATCTGTCGTTATAGGTTTTGAGCAAGCAACTTATCTCTGAGTTAAAAATTGGTTGTAGCACAGAAAGTTGTCAATTCAAAATGAGAATACTGATCCAATACGACGTATATCTTAGAAAATATTGTTTGTCGCATGCGGTTATGCATATTTAATCTGGGATTGTTGTCTCATAAGAAGCTGTTTATCCAACGAGATCCTGTTTGTTCCTGTAAGAGTTTCCTTACATCCATGATGGGCTGTCTGTCCCATAAAAATATCTTGGGCTCACATAACAGAAAACTGCAGAATAACTTGCCAAATGATACTGCATTTTTTCTAGATCAGTTTGTACAACTATTCAGGGCTAGGCAAAACAAGAGGTCAGTCATCTTAAGTACACAATGCTCTTTTCTAAATAATAATTAACAAAACTAATAACATTTAATAAAAAAGCCAAACACTTCATTAATCGACTCTTCAGGCTACTTACTACCCTTCTCATAAATTCTACTCCAACAAGGCGTCAGGAGGAAATAATATAGCGCCGTTGATCAATTAAGTGCACATTAACGACCAAAGTATCCTTCTTTACATTGTGTGGTACTACTTCACACTTCCACCTACTTTTAAAACACCTATATTACAGAGGTTTGAAAACCTGAGTTCAATGGATTATTTATCATGGTTAAACTGAAGCTGATTGCATCTAAAAGATAATTTTAGAATATACTAAGGTTAGAGCTGATTACAATACTGGGTAAACCAATGATATGCAAAGTTGCATGGGTGGGTATTTAATCAGTTACCATGTAATCCTCTGGGTGAAACCTCTGTCAACTTCTGGCCTAATTCCTTAAGGAATGCTACCTAGAGATAAAATATGAATCCAAGAATTAGTATTTAAAGTAGAAGTTCACAGACAGGTAGTACCCATTAAAAAAATTATCACAATCTGCTTCTAACAGCACCTGACAAGATAAGTAAAAACCGCACAAAGAAAAAATATAGAAAAGTGAAATCAGCAAAAATTTGACTGTGTACTAAAACAGGAGCAATATATAGCTGCCGTAGCCGTTACCTATTGCAGCAAGAGCACATGTGGCTCTAAAAAATATGATATCAACCTTTCAATAAATAAATAAATGAATAGTAAGGCTCCAGGTAATATTTTGCCTAGTGGTACATTTTGATTTCTCCAAAATTATGAAGATAGCTCCATAAACCTGCGTGAACAATAAACTAGAAAAGTGAGAATGTTTCTATCTATCAGTTTTGGTTCATCATGCAACTGCCGGCAGATAAACTTTCAACTTTGCTTTTCTGTTCGTGACTGAACAGTGCCTCCTTTGTATTCCTCTTTAATAGTGTTAACATCCCTGTCCTGCAATTTTGTTTTTGCCATGTTTCTTTAAGGCTTTAAATACTGCTTAATGTTTAATAAAGTAAAAGCCTTCTCGAAGTCCACAAATGCCAAAAAAAGTCTATTTTGATACCCGCCCCTGTCCTAGAGTACTGGGGTGATATTGTGTAGGTGGTCTATGGTTGGATATAGCACAAGAATTCAATTTAGTATATTTTTCATGACTTTCATCAAAAGGTGTAAATATGGGAACAAAACTGATCGGCCTCGAAATCTTTTATGTTCTCTTTCTGCAATATTGATGTAATAATACTATGCTTACATTTTAAAGGCATGTTTCAATTTCCAGTACTGTACAAAGTAGCCTTTTTATTCTCTTCAGATATTTGCTTCCAATTTTCTTCGTCACATCAATCATGATTTGTGTCTTTATCAGGTGTTTTCTAGTATATATTCATTTAATGCTTAGCTCTACTTCAATGTCAAGCATTGATGCTATTGCTTCGGCTTCTGTCTTGATGACATTCAGTACTGATATCAAAGTGTGGTAAAATTCGGCACATCTTATGCAAAGTCTCTCGTCTTTGATCGGAATGGTTCTATCTTGTTTATTCAAAGCTGGTATTAAAAATTTGCATCCTTTTTTACTGTTACTAGCTTTTTGCGACTTCTTTCTGTTTCCAGTGCTTCTTTAATTCGTAGTGTTTTCTCTTTAAACTCTCTCCTCGTCAACTTTCTTATGGTTTTCCAGCATTAGTATACGCAGTGTTTTCTCTTCCATTTTCTCTGTCCAATATCTTTCTCCTTTTTCTCAGTAGCTCTTTGGTCCGAAATTACAGTTTCTAACATTCGCTCTTTCGGTCATTTCCCTACTATCTCTAGTGCACATTAATGAATGACTTGTATAAAATGGATGTGGATGTCACCTGTCACTCTGTGTTCTCTCTTCTGTCGAGCTTAAAGCGATTTCCAGTTTCAGTTGGTAAGTCTTCATTTTTATCGAGTCATTATTTATCAATACATCTTTAAATATTATTTTAAATAAATTCTACTTTTTAATATTACAAAAGCAATTAGCTAAAAAAGACATGGTTGCCATACAACTCCAACTAACGACGTTCCTATTCACAAGTTCTTTTATGTTTTTACTTTTAAAAAATTTCAATACCTTTGAGTATTTTAGGAACGAACTTTACTTATTGCAGAAAATGATTTCATGTTTGCCATCCAAAATTGAAATTTTTAACTTCCGTATCCTTATAAAGGAGTGTGGTATGGAAGCACATTTTTTTAAAGTAATAAAGTTCTCTAACTCGTATCAGTTGAGCTCAAGTAATGGGAAATTTCCGGACAAAAAAAGCTACCTAAAAACCTATGATAATCATTACACAAACTTTCGGCTATCATAAAAAAACTTACTGCTACTTCCACGCTGTCATCGGTTGGGTTTTGCAGCAGCAATGTAAGGACTTCTAAACCAAGAAGTTCGTGTGCCTAAAGAAAAAGGGGAAAACGGAGAAAAAGGTGGAGAAAGTAAATGAAATTGATTACATCAATCCTAACAAAATATCATCAAAATATCATCATCATATAAGTCTGCATGGGTGCTGAAAAAAAATTAGCAATTTTGGCCCCCAAAGCACCGAATATCACAAGGACGAACGTTTGATAAAATCTAAAGTTTCAGATTGATGGGAAGGCAATAACGTCTGAAGTACTCAGTAAATGGTTGTTGCTTTCAGGTACTAAGGAGCTCGAACCAAGTTTAAAATGGTAAATGCAATATGAAAGGTGCACAAGTGTTGGTTCTTCGGTTTATACATAATGAAACTCAATCGTGAAGTGCGCAAAATATACCTTTCTGGTACTTTCTTTTTTAAAAAATTTACCATTCTAAAATATAATAATCGGTGAGTAATAACAGTGGGCGTCAGTCATTAACACAGCGAGTATTCTATGCAAAGAATCCAAACCAAATGTGTGTAAGTATTGACTTTTAAGTATCAGGGCAAAGCGATACCATATCAAACTGAGAGACAATTCTGGAGACCAAGTGCCCTTCAATACAATAAATAAGGATGTTGATATCGTTAAGTAAACTTGCAGTACAGTATTGAAATACTTACCACGTTCTGATTGACAAGGTGTGCAACAAAGCGTAAACTGTTGATGCAGACTGTCTACAAGGAAGAAAAAAAGCAGTGCCAACTAAAGGTGCATGTGTGAAATTATTCTCTAAATATATTCAAAATAAACTGATATCTTTTTGTTTTCTAATATTTTTCCAAATATATCAAAACTTTATTACTCTCTTCCCTTTTCTTGTTTCCGGTATAAATTTGACTTTCCTCTTTTAAATGCTATCTTAACCATCATCTTCTTTCCCCTTTTTAAATAACCTCATCATTCCCGCTGCTGCTGCTGCTGCTGCTGCTCCTACTACTACTACTACTACTACTACTACTACTACTACTACTACTACTACTACTACTACTACTACTGCTGCTGCTGCTACTGTTGTCAATACAATTTCTACTCTTACTATACTTGCTACTTCGTCATCTCCTTTTATTCTATCACTACAATCTCTATTACCACAGCAACTACTCCACCAATTACTCCTAAAATCATCCGCACAGCTATTACAACCTTACAAATAGAATGACGGGAAATAACAAATAGATAGCTAGACGGATACATAGATGAAAATAAAAAAAAATATATAAATATTAATGAATATGAATACAAATATAAATAAATAAACAAATAAAAAAATATACATTACACAGACAGATAAATGAAATTAAAGATAACTAATTAGGAAGTGGACGGTGCAATATTGGGGTAGGGGTGCGGTCAATGAAATTTACCTTATCGTTCCTCTTAAATGCCCTTCTGAATTGTAAAATCAATCTTCTCAGCAAAAGCTCCCCAATTTTTGGCAACTACAAAATATAATAATATATATTGAAAGTTCTCCGATTATTCAAGGTACAAACATGCTTAAATCAACCACTTAGTGAAAACATTAAACACGTACCTTCTACAATAACAATTACGATTTCTACGTAATTTTTAGTGAAAAAATAGGGGCATCTTAAACACTGTTTATACATCATTTCCCGCAGTCAAGCAGGCTTTAATGCGACGCAAGTTAATTTTTGCTTCTTATATTTACTTCTGAATAAGAGCCTTATTATGCTTCTCTACATAACTCTTTGAAGTCATGAATCATTATCATATCAAATTGGGTTTGAACCAGTGCCTATGCCTATCATGGCCACTTGTACTACCAGCTGAGCTATTACAGCTACGTTCTTATCCACATCTATTTGCAGCGATGGCCAAGGTGGTACGCAAAGGCAATGATTTGAATCAAGTTTGGTTACACATGCTTTTCTTTCCTTCATAAAAAAAGTATATAAAACGCATATAAAAAGTATACACTACACAGCACAATTAAGTTAAAAAAACTACACTTTAGTTGTTTAATTATAAGTCTCAGACTTGTAATTTGGCAAATATTCCATGTTAATTTTGCAATCTTGGCTTTCATTAACAGTCACTGCGATGTCGTATGCAATAAAAAAACAACTACTGCTTCTTTCAAACCCCAACAAACACATTTTGTTACCCTTGCCGAACACAAAAATATTGATAACACATGCAGTTTACCTTGGTGTTTACAATCGCAACAAGAGCTGCATATACATTTGTAAACACAGGTGATGCAACTTGGGCTCTCATTAATGACTGAACTAGGACTCCCCTAAAAAAAGAGAACAGTAAAGAATTGAATTAATTGTAATAAACCTACTGTTGGGTAAAAACTTGAGCTTAAATAACACTAAGCTTTAAAATATTTCCGTCATGTGATTAGGAATCGGTGAGCCAAGGGGTATGATATACAACGTCATCAACTTGAAAAGGCAAGACTCGGAATCCCTTGGTCACTTGATTTCCAAATAAAATAACTGCAATGAGCACCTCGTTTTTTCACGGACATCTTACCGAAAATCAAGTAATATATGTTTACCAGCAACATGGTTTAGCACTATCAATATTGAGAGAAAGCTGGAAATCTCGCTTAAGCTAACTCAGAACCTTCAAACAAGGGACAAAAGAGCTCACTTGGTTGCACCAGAGAAGTCATATCCACTGAAAGGTATTTGTTGAACCGAAAAGGCAGGTAATACTCTTTAAAAAATCACTGTTCTATCCAACTGAAAACAATAAATGAATCTTCGTTGAATTATTCCTGTACGTTGAAAAAGATGTAAAGACAACTTTCTTACGGCTCTTCACAAAGACATATCTTGCCTATTTATTCGAACAATTCACTATTAGTACAGCACCAATAGTTTCGAATTAACATACTATGACTAATAAATCCGTCAAATGATTGCCAACAGTGACAGTGATCTTACAACGGATAAAAAATTTGGATTAGACATACTGATATCTATATAAAAAATACCGTCGTAGTGTGTTACCTAAAAATTGAAATGATGGTCTCTTGTCAATGAAAATGCACACAATACCAGACATATAACCTGCGTACATTGAAGATCTTTTTACGGAGGGAAGAAGGAAAAAACCAATTATCCTAAAAGAGATTGATGCCCTAAAGATTCTTAAGTCAGAAATTAGGACTGCTATCAACAGGACGAGGAAAAGAAAGGTACCTGAGAGATGGTAATGTGAATGACATAACTGATCCTTCAGAGAATTTTGGTATTGAACTTCTAACTATTATTGATGTCTATGACAGTAGTAAAATACCAGGAGATCTTCTAAAGCTAATTTTTGTTGCATTGCACACCCTCACCCCCTCCAACTCCCCCCCAAAAAAACTCAGGTGCTACTGAGAGTGAGATTTACTGTACAATAACTATGAGTTATACCATCAAAGTAATATTACACATTTTAAAGCAAAGAGCCAGCGGCAAAATCTGGTTAGAAGAAGCAAAAGAACAGTACGGTTTTGTAAAAGACACTCGTACTAGATATGCTACCTTTGTTTTGAGAATGCTTGGTAAGCATGTTATGGAAATGCAAAGGAAACTGTATGTATGTTATACTGAGTACACAAAAGCGTTTGATAAGGTTAAGCATGGCAAACCTTTAGGTATGCTGCAAAAAATTAGACATCGAAGGAAAAGAATAAGGGTCATCAGAGCGTTTAGAGATATTCAGTGATGTGTCAGACAAGGGTGTGGTTTTTCACCTGGTCAGTTCAAGCCTTACACTTAAGATGTACTTAGAGAGACTGATAACATCAGGTAGGTCGATGACACCACACTTGCTCCAAGTTTACAAGAAAAGCTTCAAGAACCATTGGATACAGTATATAGAGCAAGTAAGAAGGAAGGGTTAAATATCAAATATTTATACGATAGAACGCATGGTGATCAGCAAAGACAAAATATCACCTACAAGTGAAGATCATGCAGACTATAAGATGATAAAATAAGTTGAAAAGCTTAATTACTTAGGTAGTATGATAATAGCTGATAACAGAAATGCCAGTGAAATAAAGGGATGGATTGCTATGGCAAGTGATGCACTTTTGAACTTATGAAAGACTCTTAGAAATAAGAAATTGAACATAGAGATCAAGAGCAGGTTGCTTAAGTTTAATGTTTATTTCATCCTCTTGTATGGAAAAGAACGTTGGTCAATCTCTAACACAGCAGAAAAGTAACATATGGCTACTGTGATCTGTTTTTTAAGAAAAACGCTGAGAATATCCTGGAGAGAGCATGTGTCAAAGAAACAAGTTCTACACCAAGCAAGAAATAACAGAAATATGATCAGTACAATCTGCCAGCGACAGTTGACGTTTTTGGGCCATGTGATGAGAAAAGGTGAGTTAGAAAATATGGTATTTACTTGAAAGATAGAAGGTAAACAAAGCAGAGGAAAGCCATGGCTAACTTACATCAGCAACCTCATTAAACATCCGGTGATGAGTAAAACAACGGTGGATAGGAATGTGTGGAGGACCATGATCGCAAACATCCGAATCGGATGAGACAATTAGAAGGAGGAGTGTTATTCCATGCTTTATTAAATAGGATCGCGTCAATACTAGAAATCAGATTTTTGTTTAGGCTCTCTCGTTCGGTTCACAAAGCTATGATAGCAATTAATCAACAAATATAAAGCTTCAAATATTTACACCTAAACTTTCCAAAAAGAATCGCGAATATACTAACCTTCCGCGTACGACATTTTCATTGAATAACTCGTGCACAATATTCCCTATGTTGGAGGTATTGACCTGCATAAGAAAGATTTTCGCAGTTAAAAGCACACTTCCAAATATCAAATAAGGCTAACCTTTTTAGTAATTAAATACTACTTTTATGAGGTCAATAAGGTCAACAAGTAGCTGTTTGTAGAACATATTTTAATTAAAAAAGAAAACAAAGAGTGAGGTGAGAGCAGGGGCATTTTGGGTTAGATTAATCCTGCGATAAAACATCCAATAGAAAATTAAATATAAAAATTTAAACCCTCCTTTGAAAATTTATTTTCTTTCAATAATCCCAAAAATTGACTGCCAATGAAATCACAAATATGGAAAGCTATTTGTATAAATATTCTTTCACGATTAGAATAGTCATTGTCCTATCAATCATCGTACATAAAAATATATATGAAACGACACAGTATCACAGTGAGTTTAACTATTCTGCGTACATTGTGCTTAAAGTCTGATTCCCACTTCCATAGAAACCTAGAACCGAGGTACCTTGCATGAGCTGTTCACTACATTACAATGTAAAGCTAACAAAGCAAAACGTTTTTTACTTAACGACCTGAATCAAATTTACCGCTTGTCACCATAGACAACTATCTCTTCTTTCAAGTGAGCTATCGATTATACTTATCAAACAAAACTTTTTGCGACTTTATCTTTAACTTGACTGCGCTAGTCTTACCAACGAAAGCTAACATTGCAGACGACAACGATTTTTCAGGCATAACAGGCTACACACTCACTCTGCCTCACCCACCAAAAAGAAGCCTTGCCTACCACGCCAGAAATACCAATAACCATGAACATGAGCGTGAGCATATCTCAATTAACAATTTCTCTAAATCGATGACTTGAAAATATGACTTTGCTTTAACAAGCTTGTGACCATGACTGAATCTAGTTATGATTCAAAATAAATATTAAAACGTACGTTGACGGAAATATGGCTCCAATTACCCATTTCTATACCAAGATCAAAACTCGATATAGTTTTGAATAAGGATAGCGCTCATGGGCATAATACGACCAAGGTACTGGGTGTAATTTAGCATATACTTAGTACAACTGCTGGGCCTAAATTTTACAGATAAATGCCTTTCTAATGTACAGTGTTTCATATTATATCGAGTTCCTTGGGCTGTAATGAACGCCCAAAAAAGGCAAAGAAATGTACTTACAATTTTGTACGCAACCAAGGGCCCTAAATAGAGTAACACACTAAAAATAAATTTGAATCCTTTTATATCACACTACTTTACGTTCGAATAAGAAACATAGATGGGGCATTAAAATCAAAGCATTAGTGAAAGAATAGTAAAAACAAACTATATTTTTTAAGTGGAAGTTTTTAGATTATTTATTTGTGCAGTTACTGCTAGCTTAAGTAGTTGTTGTAGTAGTTTCAATGTAAGTAGTAGTAGTATGAAATATCTGACTAATGCAGACTGATAAAACAAGGCAAAGAAGAAGCACACGGAGTAGGCAAAAAAGCCCAGGAGGAGAAAAAAAAGGAATAGAAGACAAAAAAGTGTGAGAGTGAGATAAAGATGAAAAAGAAGACGAAGAAGAACAGGAGAAGGAGAAAGGAGGTTAAGAAAGATAAATACTGACACAAGATTTAGACTTGGTAAGCGGAATGGCTCAAACAGCCCCAAAATTTCTTAACTGTCAGACGACTGAGTTGGGTTTTCAATCGAAATGGGTTAAACCCAGATCCATCTTGATCTCAACGCAACGTCAATCATATAGAAAGAAAACCCAAAAATTAGTTATACGTTCTAAGAAATGTATATGCTTTTTCCCCATCAAGGCCAAGGAACAAGAACCTTTCATTGATTTGGGAAACAGCATCATAACCGGTAGCATCACAACTAGTACAATTTTACCGCCTTTTTCTTTTGACGTACTGCTTTGAACGTAGGTTATCTTATCGTTTGAGTGCTTTCATAATGCAAGTTCGTAACAGAAAGTATTACCCTAGAAAAATTTGGACAGTTAAAATTAGCTACTGGCTAATTAATCCACTGCTCTTTTGTCACATGAACTTTTTCTAAAAAGATACAATAATAACAGTAATTACCAATGTTGAACAGTGAGAAATCTTGACCTTAGTCGATCAAGTCGGCATGCTTGGAAAGCTATTGAAAAGCTTAACCCTGAGTCCTATCAAACAAAAACATCTCCAGTAACAGAGCCTGGCGAAATTGTCAAAGAAATCAAACAACGAGGGCAGCACACCTCAAAGCAGCATTTTGAAAAAAAAATTAGAAAAGAATACCAAAGAATTGTACAACCATTACTTGTACATAACCTATTTCTTAGCTCACCAGCAACATTCAAAGAGGTAGATGAAGCAATTAAAAATGTGAAAAATGGCAAGGCTGCTGGACAAATGGAATTTGCCCTGACATGATCACCAATCTTTTGTCCAAAAGCAATTGATTGGTTGCCGAGCACCATGACAGACATTGTGGAGAATGGAACACATCCACAAATATGGAAGCATGCAAAAACTATTGCAATACTAAAACCACGCAAGTAACCCACTGAATCATTCAGCTTTAGGATGAACCGTCCAGCAATATCTCCTCTCTGTTGTCTGTACATGCTGCTGGAAAGAATCGCCCTCAAACGAATAACCCCGTGTGTAAATCCTTTCGCACCACTACACCAAGCAGCTTTTAGACCACAATATGAGGCACACCAGAACAGGTCCTGGCACTTACGTCCAATAATGAATCAGGGTTTGAAAATCAACTGAAGACCGGTGCAGTCCTTATCGACTTATCAGCAGCTTAGGACACTGTATGTAGAGGTGAATCGACATTTAATTTGGCAAAAATGGTTGCTTGCAAAAAGACACTGAATCTCCTGTCAACTATGACTGGCACAAGACAATTTCATGTTACGCTAGGCGGAGAAAGAACCAAAACACGAAAAATTAACAACGGGGTACACAAAGGTACAGCAATAGCACCAGCCTCCTTCAACATATAAATGTGACATGTCAAAGTGCCAGTCATTTCACCAAAGAAATCCAGACGACTGGGCTTTGGCACATCAATCAAAAGACCGGAAGAAAATCGAAGAGGTCTTCAGTAATGATTCCAAAAAATTCAATGAATATTTCGACAAATGGAACCTCAAAATGAACATCACGAAATCAGTGTCCACAGTTAATAATACCACGCTACCAACAGACCACAATCTAAAATATCTTGGCGCCATACTGGACAGCAACTCAACTATTTCAAGCATCTTGAAGGGATGGCAAATAAGATAGCAAAGCGAAACTGCCTTTTGAGAAAACTCGCAAAAACCACCTGGGGGGCCTTAAAGCAAGCCTTGAGAATTTCTGCCTTAGCACTTTGCTAAAATGTAGAATACTGTGCTCCAGTATGGATGAGAAGTCCCCATGTACAGAAAATTGACGTGAAACTCGGAGAATCAATGAGGGTAGAGTCAAGCTCTCTCAAATCCACTGCAACGCAGTGGCGCCCAACAATGAGTGCAATTGTACTACCAACACTTAGAAAAAAGGAAGCAAATCAAAAGGTGCACACAATTGACGAAACCATCGATAACATCTTAGTGAAAGATTTTTCAGCAGAAGCTAACAACCCCAAGGCTAAAATCCAGAAAACCTTTCTACAAATCAATTCAAATCAAATCAATCAATCAAAATGCATTCGTGGAAATTAACTGGCAAGGCCGTCCTGAAACCACAGATCACACTGTCCTCCATTGCTCAGTCACAGGTCTTGCAGGGCGACATGGTACAATTTTAAGATCAAAAGATGACTTCAAAGAATGGACTGATAAGCTCAAAGTGAAAGTGTAGCCATCCGATACTACTATTTCTGGTAATTACTAGAGGCCCAACTACCTAAATATCAGGTTTTTCAACATATGACGTCAGGATACAACGTCACATTTATTAGTGTTAACGATTTAGCAACTACAACAATTGCCAGAGCTAGCTATACATTAAGTATGGCCATTTCGTTAATGAGTAATCTCTTTGCATTAAACAAACCCGCCATTGCTCTTTTTGTGTCAAATTTACCCCCGTTAAATAGTCCATTTGACAAACTGTCTGTTCAATTACCCTTTAAAAAAATAGGGTTCTCTATACTGTCTCGGATCAAGTCTTCCTATGTTCGCACTTCCGTCTAAACACAAACCCTCACATTTTTTTAAATTCTTAAATCCATCCCTTAAATCCTATTTTTGTGACAGATACTAGGCAAGCATCCTGCTTGATGAAGCTAATATCACTTAATTTGCTCGGGCAAAGGACCCCATTTGTTCTACTGTGTTCAAACATAAATGTTTATTCCTTATCTCTATAGCACAGTAGCATTCACGCCTTACGAGATTATTTTTATTTGACTGGAAGATTATGATCCAAACATGCTAATACCAATACCAACATAAATAATGCTGCCCCAATATATCACAAAAAACACGTTTTTTCCACAAATTCAACAGTGTAGCGTTGGGAGTATTTTATTTATTGTTTTACCGAAGTACTATATCTAAAAATGAACGCGTTTACGTTTGAAAGGAAACAATAGAAGCTCCAAAAAGTTCTTAACTAATTTAAGAACTGCTGGTTGAAACGTTAATGAAAATACCTTATTGACAAGGCCAATGATGCTCTTTTTCAAAGCCTCCCATGCTATTCTCTGAAATTCGATGCTGTTCAGGAGGAAAAATACTCTTAATTATTTTCTAAATCAAAGCTTTTTTCCCTTCATATTTTCTAAAAATCCTGTTTTTCGATTTTATTCTGGTAAAACAAAAAGGCATTCAAACGAAAAAATACACAAGAGAAAAAACCCCATCAAAAACAAAACAAAAAACCCCAAAAAACAAAAAGCACACCCTAGATCCCAGTCTTAACGTCCCTACCATGCAATTGTTATTCATTGTAAAAAAATTAAAACTGAACTGCAAAGCCAAGTGCTGAGGGTTTTTCTTTGTATTTCTGTAACCCTCTTCTTTCTGCGAAACGTTTTACAAACTCAACAGTCTTCAACTTAAAACTGATAAACGAATTATGCGCAGTACTCCAAGGGACGTGGCGAAAGATCGAATCAGGAACCTCTTACATGGTAAGCTGTTGATCTACCATAAGGTACCACTATCTGAAAAGTTAACTTTTTTTCCGAAATGTTTTTTCTTGTTACATGCACTTGTTGCTTGTCATGTGTAAATAGAGAAAAGGGCCACAGCTAATAAAAACACATTACACAGGATTCTTTATTCACGTTAATTGGGGTAATCAAATTAATAAATTATTCTTCTCTTTAAATATTCGGGGTTATGTGATGAGGGCAAACAAGAGAAATAAATCGCAAAAACACTGGTCAACCGGGCTTACTTTAATACCTGTCCTTATCGGAAACAAAGAGAAAACGTTCAAGAAAACAAATATAGAAAGTGGCTTTGATTAGGAAAGTAGTCAATAGGAATTTTCTTTAAAGATCTGCTAGCTTTAGTTGTAAAATTTTATGTTGATTCATCGAAAAATGGTCATATTGTACATGCATACCTGTTTTTGTCTTCTATATTCTGCTGCATTAAACGTAATCGACCGGGTGGAATATAAGCTCCTCCTAAAATTTCAACAAGATCATGATACATTCTAATCTGTTAATCAAATAAAATCTAACGTAATATGGCAAGGTTGACCATGCCATAACCTTAGTGATTACGTCAGGATATCTTTTGGGGCAGGCTTCTCTCACCATCACGCGAACCAAAACGTTTCTAAAGGTCCTATTGCTTAACATTCTAAGAAATATCTCCTAACACGAAGGCCAATCTAAACTGTCTGGTCAGTGGCGTAAATCATACATATTCCTGTCTAAATGAGGCTTTCACAACAAAAAGGGGCTTAAAGCACCAATACTAGTGATAGAGGAGACCTAATAAGGTATGTGCAGTTGGAGTTATATTTCAAGGTGCTTACCCAAAACCAGTTACAGTTGGGAAATATTGAAGAAAAAGGTGGCAGGTGGAGTAGGTGACACCATAAATAAATGGTCAGTTGACTACAAGCAGCTACTTTAGGAAAAAGAAAATCGAAAATAAATACAGACCACGCAAAAAAATTGTTTCCAATGAGATTCATAGTTATGCCTATATAGGGGATCGAGTTTCCAGTGCAACGAGTCAAACATTTGGTCGTGGTGGCTTTGTCATCAGGGAGAAAAACTCTACTACTCAAATGTTTACTGACGTCTTTGGTTGAGTTACATCACGTCTGCAACAGCTGGTATTGCCTTGGCAAATAATCGGGAAGACTTCGCTATTAGTTATTCTGCTGTCAATAAGAAATGTTTATACCCAACCGGCGCCCATTTCGATCAAATTCTCTAGCCTTTACATTGATATATTCAATGGCTGTTGACATAAGTCACTGGTTTTTAGGCGTAAAAAGTTCCTCGATGAACAGAATACCTAACATCCGGACCGTCGTTGTGTACACTGTGGTATTGGTCGTCCACTACATCAAACTAAAGCAGTACTTTATGTCAAGCAAACGTTCATTAAAATGTTGGGCAGCAGAATCTCCTTGACCAATTAACGAGCTTGGCTATAATAGCCCTTTATCCCTGTGGAAGTGAGCAACTTACAGGAAAAGATTTATCTCCTTGAATTAAATTTTTATACGGCAAATTCTTAGACTTTATAAACAATATATATAATATGAGTATTACGCTCCCTTTCGAAAGTTTGGCTGAGTACTCTCTCTGAGATGCGGGGACCTGTTGCTTACGTAATGCGGAGCTCACTGCGCTTGCGTAATTTGAGCAGTCTGACAGGATCCCACAGAAACTGTTTGGGTTGTGTTTGCTCCGGCAACATGGTCAGAGAGTTATGTCTCAGAAGCTCTGTGCTGCACTGAAGAGCCCACAAAGGGCGAAACGGTACTGTCTGCAGATTGAGTATATATATAAATCCNCTTTATAAACAATATATATATATATATATATATATATATATATATATATAATATGAGTATTACGCTCCCTTTCGAAAGTTTGGCTGAGTACTCTCTCTGAGATGCGGGGACCTGTTGCTTACGTAATGCGGAGCTCACTGCGCTTGCGTAATTTGAGCAGTCTGACAGGATCCCACAGAAACTGTTTGGGTTGTGTTTGCTCCGGCAACATGGTCAGAGAGTTATGTCTCAGAAGCTCTGTGCTGCACTGAAGAGCCCACAAAGGGCGAAACGGTACTGTCTGCAGATTGAGTATATATATAAATCCAGTATAGTATACAAAATAACTAGACAAATTTAGCAGTTACTACTAGTTTCATGTTTTCTTAACAATCTTCAAACTGCCAGTTTGAAGATTGTTATATATATATATATATACATATATAAAAAAGTTATAGAATTTGGGAGGGGAAAAAATCTATCGTCCTTACAAGTAAACATTTGTATCATAGCAATGCTTTAAGCCTAAAATATAAAATACCAAACAAGAAAATCAGAGCGACAACGTTTAGGTAGCTCTTAAATCTCCGATTGTAAGAAAAGGTATTTTTGTATTAGTTCTTTTTACGTTTTTCGGTATTTAATAAATATATGATTATGATTCTAGTGGTAATTCAAATAAGGCTTCTAGAAGTAAAATCGTCAAACAAAATACAAAATAAAAAACAAAATAAAAATGTCAAACAAAATACGAGTTGTCGTACTTAATTTTGTTATTGAACATTATGCCCCGATATATATACAAAATGGTTGGAATAATATTTTGAGGAACAAAAAACACCCAATGAAACGAACTTATAACAGCAGAACTGTAGGCCAAAATTAATGACTAGTACAGTGGTTGTTAAGATATCAAACGCGATACTTTCTTGTCCTCATTTATAAAAAAATGTACAATTATTAAAAATATGCCGTTTGTAGTTTATTCGGTTAACTTTGTTGGCGACAGTCATCAATTGCTCGTCTTTGGCTATTGATAGGAACCCGTGACATACGCAGGGAGTTGCTTGCGTATGCCATGGGGCACCTGTAACTAATCAAGTGACTAAGTAATCCTGTAACTAAAACTATTGTTATTTGCATTTAAAAAATTAAGAGGATAAGTACTAACCACTTACCAGCTCGTGTAAGCACATCATTAATAGATTTTCTTTGAGGAGGGGCATCGCCTTTCGCTGCCACTTCTTCATTCTTTTGTGTAGAATCTTTCAAAACTGAGCGCTCTGTACTATTCTCTTCATCATTTTTATCTTTCCTATATTTATAATTTTCTTCGTTTCTATCCCTTCTCCTCCGTCGTCTGTCATCATAATCTTCATCTGAACTGTGGTACTCTCTTCGTTTACGACTTCTTTCTTTATCCCTTCTTCTTGGGTTTCTTTTTTCATCTGAGCTACGGCTTTCTGACCTATCCCTATTTTTTGTTCGCTTTTTTTTATGTGTCCTTCTTTTTTCACTGTCCTCTGAGTCACTTCTTGAGTAATCATGTCCTCTTCTTTTCCTGGGTATGTCTTTAGCTTCTTTGTCAGAGTCTTCTGGTCTTCTGGAAATAAATGGAAAGACTGATCAATCAGCAAGTCAGCAGGGAAAAGTGATAACAATGAAACACACATCTTCTGTAAAGGAGTAAAGAAAGACCCTCAACTTTTTCATCCTCTCAAACTTTCAGAAAACAAAAACAGGTGTTGTTCGGCAATTAAAATACCCCAACAAATCTCATTCGGATCTCAGAGAAATGCAATATGTCCTGGGGGATAATATGGGTATACTTCGGGAAAAAGTTGTCCAGCCAAGCAAGTGACTAAAAAGATGTTGGTCAACCGGAAATATTAGTTCATATTTTCTCTCCATCCTTTCTTCCACATGTCTTTGTCTGTCTGCTTGTCTGTATATATATTTGCATCTGTCTGACATCTGTCTGACACACACAAAGAGACACAAACACACATTAACTCCTCTTTGAGATGTTCTGCAGTAAAATCCCCATAACAAACAGCCCTTTTAAAGCCAACATTGGATAGCTTCTCAGGGCCTCTAACAGAGCGAACGCTGGAGTTGTAAAAATCATTTTATTTTCATGTTAATAAGCATTAAAAATATTTAAAGTGTACCAGATTTTCAGATAAGGAAAATGATAGATGCATTATTTCGATCTGGTTTTCCAATTTTTTTTACCGCTAGAAATTAATATCAAAATGAAAAATACAAAATAAGAAACAAAGTTTTTTTTCAAACTACACATTAATATGAAAATTTGATTGGCTCATTAACAACTAATACCTTCTATATTTAGGTATTTTTCTAACAAATGATTAAAGGCTACGTGCTTACGCTCCTTAGAATTTTACATTTCAATATTAAAAATTTGAATCCGTATTCCAATAACAAACCAAGATAACAATCCCATACCTAAAAAACCCCTAATGATAAACAGAAGCTATAAACAACTATTAGTTTCTTTGGCGAAGATATATAGAATCATTCATTTCAAAAGGGGATTCAAAATCAGAAAGACTATCTCTGTATGCGATGCGCAAAGCTCGTTCGCGAATCTTATTTACCTTGTTATAATTAGTATTGTCGTAGAACATTAAGACCATGGGGCAGTTACTGGACTGTGACATGAAAAACATCTTTAACAGCAAAGCTGTTTTGTTCTAACCATGTTCACCATTCGGTAAATCATGACTATGTCGGTAACACCTTTTAAAATACTTTGACTTGACTCCGTTTTCATGATTACTAAACTCCCCGAGATCATCCGAGGGCGAGAAACTCCAGTACTGCTTTGAGCTTATCATAACTCATTGTTATTGAAGATCTGGGGCAAATGATAACAACTATAAAAATCATTTATCAGGATACAGGTTCAGAAGCCAAAACACAACTGTAAGCGGAAAAGATAGCTTCCTGTGATGACCTTGCAAAACGGGAGTAAGAAGACAACTTGCCGGACCAATGCGACCCGCACTTGTCTGATGTGCTGAGTCAAAAAAGACTGACTCCAGCAAGATGAGTAACACCTTATATAATGTTGCAATTGCGTTTGTGCTGACAAACAAGCTTTCTGTGAAAGACACTGGCCACCATCCAAGGCTCGTGGCGTAGTTTGCTTCCACATTTTATACAAAAGTTTCATAAAGCATTTATTTCTCTGTCATTTGGGTTATTACTATAGGGTGCCATCATGTTCTTGATTTGGTTTTCTGTTATTAACGTTATTACCACAGTGAGCCATCACGTAATTGTAATGATAATATAGGGTACCACTATGACACTATGAACTAGCAGGGCTTAACAGATACTGCTACAATTGTTAATGCTTGGATTTTGTCTGCTTTTCAAAGAATGGTCACTGAAGCCCCTTATCTTGGTGTGGGGTACAGGTGATGCTTTCTTAATGAGTGGATTGTATGAAGACGTTGTTGTAAGGTTTTCACGCTAGTATACCTGAATTATTACAACAATTTAGAACAACTTGTCAAAGTGTCTAAGACTCTTTCTATTGGCACTGCAACTTTTGAAGGAAGCTTCGTGGCAGTGAATTGAGTGCTAGTCCGTAGTCGCAACAGCTCAAATGTTTCAAAGGCAAGTTATTTCGTGGTACTGTTGATGAACAAGACTTTTTGAAATCTGTAGACTTCAATGGAGCCCTAGACCAGAGGGTTTATCAAAAGGAAAGAGTAGTGTCCTTCATCCAAACTTGAAAACATGGTTGAAAGCAGTTACTTGAAACTTGATTTGGTAAATCTTTAGCATAGCAGATAGTATTATTAAAAACTGTTTTATATTAATGTTGTAGTTGTGTAGTTTTCTTCGCATTTCAGTTGCATCCTAATCTATTGATTACAGTTTTATAGGAAAAGTAATTATTTTCTTTTTAAACACCACGTTCCACTATTTTTGAAAACTATTGATGGGTTGTCTTCCCACGCCACCCATGTGTCTGCAACTTAGAGACAGGATACGGGAAACCCACCACTTTTTATGTCTGGATCCCAAAACAATTGACGATAATAAATAAATTATAAATCTAGTTGTTTATGACGTTTTAGCAACTCTTTTTACTTTTGGTTCACTGGGCTTTTACCCCTAAACCATGGCATCGCGGCATTAATATATTAGAAAATCTTCCCTCCATCTTACGTTTCTCAAATCTGAATATGGTAGTGTGTTGTAGAGCCTCTTCTAAGAGGTGCTGAAAGATATTAATTGAGCCCATTACCACAGCCTACAAACAAAATTTTGATACTTATTCTGACAATCTGACAAAGCGACGAAAAGAAAAAAATATTTTTTGTAAGACCTCTATTTTTTTATTTTTAAGGCAATACAACTCACCCTGGTGAATAAGATGGAGATCTTGGTTCATATTTTCTTTTATCCTTTAATTTCGGGGTTTCATCAGCAATAACCTTCCAAAAAGGTAAAAATAATTTCAGTTTTATGCAAATCATTTAAACAAGCACTATTTTCAATACTTTCTGTGTCTACATCAGCAGAAAACGGTTGTATCACAAAAATAGTTAGAAAAATTCTTAACAGTAACATATTTTTAAAAGTACTCTTATTACTTTAAAACACTTAAAAACACTACTTTTTGTAGGAAGTGCAATTAAGTCAATACACATTACATTACCTTCACAGAGTAAGACAATTTATGGACAACTGATGGGGACTGGACTTGTGTGACAAGCAAAGAGAGCTAAAGGCTGGCAAGCATAGCTCTCAGAAAACAAGTGAGGAGTACAAGGCTATCAACCAAACAATCAACAGGTAATTGTTCGAAGCAAGGGACGAGTGACTGTCCGACAATTGTGACAGGGCAGACAAAGTCAAGGCAAAAGGAAACACCAAAGAAGCTTTCCAGCCAATCAAAAGATTAACCAAGTCAACACAGCCAAAGTCCACAGTGGTCGAAGGCAAGAACGCTGACTGAAAATGAAGCACTCCTCAACTGAAGGGCACAGGCTACAAGAAGCTCTACAACGATGCGCTAGACGTGGACCCAATGTCCTCCAGAGCGATTTCAGTGACAGAACAACAATTCCTGAAAGTAAGCAAGTCTTATGGGAAGAAGTAGAAGCAGCTGTGGGTAGTTTGATAGGAGGGAAATCTCCTGAAATCAAGTGGATCTCAGCTGAATTCATCAAAAAATTCACTATGTTGGCCATTTGCTCCGTGGCAGTGGAGGTAAACTACCCAATGTTATCTTAGAGGGCGCAATAGAAGGAAAAAGATCAAGAGGACGCCAACGTAGGAAGTGGACTGATGACATCAAAGAGTGGAGTGCAACAAGGACGTACGAGGAAGCGAAGAGAGCAGCGGAGAATCGAATAAGATGGAGAACCATGGTAGCCAACCTTCGATACGAAGATGGCACATGATGATGATGATGATGATGATGATGATGATGATGATGTTGGAAATATACTCTACATCTCCTGTTCTCCACATGTCCTCCTATTTGTNCAGTGGAGGTAAACTACCCAATGTTGTCTTAGAGGGCGCAATAGAAGGAAAAAGATCAAGAGGACGCCAACGTAGGAAGTGGACTGATGACATCAAAGAGTGGAGTGCAACAAGGACGTACGAGGAAGCGAAGAGAGCAGCGGAGAATCGAATAAGATGGAGAACCATGGTAGCCAACCTTCGATACGAAGATGGCACATGATGATGATGATGATGATGATGATGATGATGATGATGTTGGAAATATACTCTACATCTCCTGTTCTCCACATGTCCTCCTATTTGTTTCCAAGATTTTTCTCAAACATCGTCTTTATAGCCGCTGTCTTTCTCAGATTGAGGTTCTGGGATAACCACAGATGGGATCTTGGTTTTTGATCTTTATAGACTCTGCTTTGTTGCTCTTTTACTTTACAACTCTCGTTTCTTCTAGCCTTAACATCCTTCTTCAACTTGCTTTTTAACTTCTTCCTGATTGGCTTCCATTTTCCCTGAGTTACTTCCCCTTTTATCGATATTTTACATTCCCGAAAATGTATTCTCACACCAAAATCCTCAATTGTCTTTATGTCTTCGGTCACAATTGCATTCTCCTCCTTCAACATTTCTCGCTTCCATGCAAGTTTAAACCAGTTATTTGTCGAGCAACCCATATAACAAAAAATTTCTAAGTCTCGTTTCTTGGTGAACATCCCAAACAGACTTTATCCCACGTCCACCGTACTCTCTCTTCATATACAGTCTTTCGTCACTTGCATCCTTGCCCAATATATGATTTGCTCTCAATTCCCTCTTTATTATTTGATCTAGCTCGTTAAACTCCTCATTATTGAACTTACACATATTTATTACGTACGATGACACTGGAATTACTTTTGCATTGATTGCACACATCAGATTGACATCATTCAATTTGGTGCTCTTTAGTATACGAACTCTCCTGGTGACTTTAACTCGCTCAAACACTTTTTTGGCTCTTATCTCATCTCCTTGCTCTATTCCATGGATCTTGTATTCTCATCTAGATCCAATAAATTTATTCGCTCTTCCAGCATCTGCAATGCTTTACCTCTCACCATTTTGCCTCATTCGAATACAATTTCACCAGGCTTTTCTATTCCGTAGCATGCTCCATTGTCAAGACTCGCCTGTACAATAATGTCGTTCACATCTTTATGAGTTACGTGACTTTCTTGATACTGCTTTAGGTCGTCTACAATCTGGCTGTGTGTTCTACTAGTGCCTTTACTTACAACCGGACCCATCCGGTAGCCTTTACTTTGCTGCAATAGTAAACATACTGGTATTTCCGAAATACAAAAACCAACTGACAAAAAGCTGTCCCGTTGCAGGAACCCGCACAAGATGTCAATCAATCTACTGGTTAGCTTTACTCCTTTACTCCACATCTCCATTCTTTTTTTGGAATGCCGATCCAGTGGTTAACTCACAACATCAGGTCATGGTGCACTTTATCGTAGGCCTTTTGTAATCATGAAATGCAACTACAAGTCCTATGGTATTGCTTTATTTCTTGCATGATACATCGATCAATGATTAACAATCCACCGTTCTCAGAACACCTTCTACTGTTTCTAATTGACATCCATTTCATATTTCATTTTCCATAATGTGTTCTCTCATATACTTTGGTACAACTCCTGCCATACTTTTAAATGAAGTATTCAAACACATTATTGGTCTGTAATTCTCTTTATCTTCTAGATACTTGGTTTTAGGCATACTGTTCTTCCACTTGGCCACCAAGTAGGTATCATAGAATTATATTCTTTCAGCGTGGTAAACACTCTGGTGAGTGCTCTTCGGGTAGACTCGAAGTTTTCCCACCAATAGTGTTGTATTTTAAAAAAATCGAAAATCGACCTTGCCTAACAACCTTAAAAGGAACTTCTTCATAGCCGTGGTCGAGCCAGTTTTACTTTATGGATCGACTATTTGGACGCTTCTCAAAGATCAAATGAAAAAGCTAGATGGTACTTACACTAGGATGTTGAGGGCGATTCTCAATAAATCTTGGACCGAGCATCCGACATTAACAGAATTGTATCGAAACATACTGGCAGTTCACGACACAATAATGGAAAGACGAATGAAATTTGCTGGAGATTGCTACCGTAGCAACGACAAATTAATCTCATCCCTGCTACTTTGGAAGCCAACGCATGGTTATACGCATGGAAGATCTTGCAAAACATATGTGGATTTGTTGACACTGGTGCTACAGAGCTGCAAACAGCAATGATGGATCGGGACATATGGAGACAACGAATCAGAGTGGCCTGGGCAATCCGACCGATCTGGTAAGGTAAGTTCTGTATAATGTCGATTCCTGTGGCTGTCCATCCTTTTCTCTTTACGACTTGCGTTTCCACTTTATCAAAAGTAAAAAGGAAGTCATTACACCTGTTAACTTTTTTATTTAGCTGACTTCCTATCTAATCCATCTACAGCATATAAGCTGTTCTTTCTTTCCTCCCATATACCTCCCCATCTCTCCTTTACGTGCACCATCTTCTTCCAATGTCTTTTAGAACACTTTCAAATCAAACTGGGACCTTTACGTTCCCTTTCTTTTAACAAGATTTATCTTTTTCCGTTACTATTATATTATTATTATTATTATTATTATTATTACTACTACTACTACTACTACTACTACTACTACTACTACTACTACTACTACTACTACTACTACTACTACTATCATTTTAACATCACATTCCTGATAAAATCATGTATTTAATGACCAGTCTTTACACTGAGTGCAAAACAACATGTTTCACTTATTATTTCACAACTGCAGCCATAACAGGTCGTCATGGGGTTCTGCAAGGTGATTGCCTTAGGCAACTACTCTTTATTATGTGCTTTAACACATTCATTCAATATATTTGGNTACTACTACTACTACTACTACTACTCCTATCATTTTAACATCACATTCCTGATAAAATCATGTATTTAATGACCAGTCTTTACACTGAGTGCAAAACAACATGTTTCACTTATTATTTCACAACTGCAGCCATAACAGGTCGTCATGGGGTTCTGCAAGGTGATTGCCTTAGGCAACTACTCTTTATTATGTGCTTTAACACATTCATTCAATATATTTGGGCTGAAAAATACAAACAACTTGGTTTTTCAGCTCACGATAAGAACGACGGCATGTTAATCCTGTACATAGGTTTCAGTTTGCAATGGTACCACAGTCATTACTAATGAGTAAGCAAGAACCAGCTTCTCTTAAATAGTTTTACTCGATAGTGTTAATGGGTCAACATGATCGTAAGAATTGATAGATTTACCACATTTTGTATTAAAAAATTCGCACAAACATCTCTTCAATTACAATCCAAGCTTTTTGTCATGAGACTGTACCCCCTGCAGCCATGGGAGATGCATTTAAATATCTCAGACATTACTATGACTCTGAAATGACCAATTAATCTCACAAATCCAAGCTTCTGTCTGTTTTACAAGACCTTCTTAAACAAATTGATGCTTTACCTATCCACCCAAAACACAAACTGTGCCTCTTTTATGAACTTGCCCTCTCAAAGGTTTCCTTGCACCTTACTGTTTTAAATGTTTCTGAGACTTGGGTGGCAGAAAATCTTGATGATCTGGTCTCTAATTACATACTCGTTTGGCATGACCTGCCCATAAGTGTCACTTTTAGCTTCATTATTCTTTCCAAAATCAATTTGGACTAAAGTTGCAGCTACCTACCATAAAACTTCTACAGTGTCAAAATGTCACCCGTAATGCTCTGAAGTTTCATCAAATGATAATATCTGATCATTATGGAAAATCACAAGCAATAGTACCAATATACAATAGGGCATATATAAAAACACAAAAGAAGTTTTGTGCTGACAGAACACAAAGAGCATTTACGAAGTAATTTTACTACTGAAGGAACCATTCTCTCATTTTTGTTTGACAATGTCACTTCAAATTTGTGGAATTTGGACACAGGAAAATGAGATTAGCCTTTTCCACAACTACCTTCAGGCCACCCTTGAGGAAGGTGTAGTACCTATTACCTCTCCCAGAGTCTTCTGGAAAAGAGACCCATGCAGAAGTTAACATTCAACAAGGATTTTTCCAGGGAGATTCCTTCTCTCCATTACTATTTGTCATAACGTTGACTTCAAATTTGACTACATCTGGCCTTCTTGCTTCAATCACACTGGATATTTACATCCCACAACAACTTTACATCGTCACTCTCCAAAACTCCTTCAGGGGCATGCTAGTATCATTTCTTACTACATTCCAGTCCTCTTTTCTTGCATATATCCCAGTGGATCTTTCTCGCTACATTATTGTGATGCCTCTTGTACTCCTTCTGGGCTAACTTCCCACATGCACTTACAATGAGTTGGATACTTTCACCTGTTTGGCCACACAATCGACACAGGAGGCTTCCAGTCATTCTATAAATGTGATACTTCACATAATTTGTCCTGATTGATTGCTCTTGTGATGCACACATCAAGGCTTCTGTACCAACCTTCAAATCACATTTTGACAACCATTCCAAAGTCTTCTTGTCTACATCATCTGTCAGGTCTCTGACAAACTGTTCATGCATTCTCTTTTCATTCCATGTATCTTTCACTTTGTTTTCATTTCTTTCTTGCCTTAAGATCTCTAACCTCCTCCAGTTCACCTGTATTAAATTTCTCAAATTTGGCTACAGTCTTTAACAGTTTCTCTTCAAATTTGCCCACGTACACTTACAGACTACTTTCCTTTTCTTTGACACATTGTTCTATACTTATAAGACCTCTTCCCCCATCTTCTCTTTTCACATACAACCTGTCAGCATCACTCTTCAGATGGAAAGCTCTGTATATTGCCATTGTTTTCCTTGTTTGTCTGTCAAAATCTTTAAGCTTGTTTTCACTCCATTTTATAATTCCCTATACATACCAGAATATAGCCACTGCCCATGTGTTGATCGTCGAAACCTTAATTTTCCCATTCAACTTTAATGTAAGTACCAGCCTTACCATTCTTTTGTATTCCTTTCCAATTGCATCTTTCATTTCAGTTTCTTTGATTTTATCTAATTCCACAATACCAAGATAAGTGTAACCTTCCTCCTCAACCTCTTTCATTGTTTTTTCATCAGCTAACTTAATTCCTTCACTTCTAACAATCTTCCCTCATTTCAATGTCAAAATGCCACACTTTTTCACCCCAAATTCCATACAAATGTTGGTGCTGAACATGTGAACAGTTCTAACAAGCATTCTCATTTGATCTTCAGTTTTGGCGTAAAGCTTCAGGTCATCCATAAGCAATAAATGGTAGACCTTGTATTCCTTCTTTCCCCATTAATAAGCCACATTCACTTTCTGCAATATCAGAGACAATAGTATCATACTAAGGTCAAATAACAGTGGTGATAGACTCCCTGAAATACCCCCTCTTCACAAAAACCTCTCCACAATCTTCCCCAATGGATGTCAGTGATACCTTCCATTGTTTCATGCTTCTTCCAAGAAAGCTCCTTACATTCTCAGCTATTCCAAAGATTTGCTTATCCAACTATGCAGGACCAGATCATAGGCTTTTTGGTAATCTATCCAAGACATGGACAGATACATACACCTTTTCTTGCAATCCCTGAGTACAGTTCTGTCTATAAGCAGTTGGTCTTTGGTGCACCTACTTCTTCGCCTACATACTTTCTGTTCACCTGGTAATATATTGCTCTCTTCTGGATACTGGTACATTTCATCTGCTACAATACCAATCAAAAGTTTCCACATTAGTGGAAGGCATATAAGGTGTCCAAAATTATCAACTGCTGTGCCTTTCTGTGGATCTTTTTGACAAAGCACTGTTCGATCATGTGTTGTCCATTGAAGGACCTCTTCTTCTGTTAACATACCATCAAGTTGAGATGTGATTCTTTCATGAAGAGTGGCAAAGTGTTTTAGCCAATATCCCTGCACTCCATCTGGTCCTGGTTCTCTCCAATTTGGAAGTTTCCTACTTTGCCTTTTAACTTTCTCAGTGTTTATTTTCACTGTGTCTTGTGTGTGTTTCATATCACAATCTATTTCTTTCTTCAACTCTTTTAGCCATATAGCAGTTCTATTGTGCTCCTTCTCCACACTCCAAATGTCACCACAGAATTTTGTACACTCTTATGCATTCGGTATTACCTTTGAAAAATTGGAACATTTGTTAAGTTCATTGTAGAACTTCTCCTGAACCAACCCAAAAATCCTACTTTACCTAAACTGTTTAATTCTGTCTTCATATTTCTTCAGTTTTCCATATTTTGCCTCCATCCTCTGTTTTAATTCTTCTATGCAGTTTTTATCCCCTTTCTGTTCACCCTGTACTTTTCATTTAGTTGTTTGATCTTCTTTGTCTTCTTCACACCTAATTGTCCTTTCAGATCTCTTTTCAGCAAGTTAACATCCACTTTCAATTTCCTTACATCACCCTCTATTCTCCATTTCCACCTTGGTTCACTTCATCTCTGTCAAACACCTGTTTTCAACCTAAATTCCTCCTCCAAGGAACTAATGACTCAATGAAAAAAATTAAATTTCAATAAATCTTTGATACATCTTTCAAGTTAACCAAGAAAAATATCATTACTTTTCTTTTTTTTTGGTTTTAACATCATTTTCCCCCAGTAACTGGGGCTCAGACAGTGCCCTTCACAGGGGCTTGGATTTGGCAGTGAGGAATTTCTGGGCTGGATGCCCTTCCTGATGCCAACCAATGGCTTTTTCTTTTGTGAATTTCCAAAGTTGCCCGCTCAGGGATTGAACCCTGAATTCTTGGTTACAGTACAGTTGCACTAACCATTAAGCCATGGCTCCTCTCAAATCCACTATGCCCAAAAGATTATAATAATGATGATTTATATCTCCCACTCAAACCTGGATGTCAATAGACACACAAACATTGCATAATCCACTTGTGAGTTTAAGTCAAAACATAATTGCTCCTGTGCATTTGTGTCAAAAAGCATACTAATTTAATTGCAAAAACTCGTGAAAATAGTATTATTGAAAAAGAGTGATTTGAAAAATTAGAGATGTCAGGGGGTTGGATCACATGATCATGAAACCTGTATACACCTATTTAAATTCAGTTTGATATGTTCAAAAATTTAATTTGTCTTTCAGTGTATATACTTTCTTTGAGGAAAATTGCTCATTACAGTCGATACCCTTGCAGTGAAAAATATGTTATTTGCAATAAAAGGTTTGAATATACTCTTTTCATAATGACATAATATTAAATAACAACAAAATATCTACCTGTATTGAACTTCTCATTCGTCTTGATTCTTTTAAATCTATGCTCTGATCACTTTCACTTAAAAAAAAATATGTTCACAATAAAGTCAAATATAGTTGGAAAAAAATCTGGAGTCAAATGATACAGAAAAAAGCTCTCTATCAGAAGCCTTGTATGTATTTATCTTGAAAGTTAAACAATTCAAAAAAAGTGGAACAAAAAATACACACACACATACACACACACACATATATCTATATATATATATTTGACACAGGAAATGACTAAAGAAAGTATGCCAACATTTACTTGAGTAAATCAAATTTTTATTTATTATTTCAAATTTTCGTCTGTCTACAACGACTTTATCAAGAAACTGACAAGCAAAAAATGTATACGTGATAAGACTGCAAAAAAGTTGCTAAGTGACAATTTATTGTCATGCAACAAAAATTTATAAAAGACAATTGTCACTGGGGAGCTGTGAAGTGAACAAAAAGAATTTTATTTTCAATGACAACACACTTCTCAAAGGACACAAGGCACGTGAGACAAAAAATGATGTGACAGTGACAGAAAGAGAACAATGTTCTAAAAACTACCAGTCTCCGATTTTAAATTTCTGTACCTGTTAAGTACGTCTCCAATCATGATAACCATTAAGTCCCTTGTGGATAGTGCAAATGGAGCCAATTCAGAACTTTTCTTTTTCGAGCATAATCCTTTCACGTTCTTCAACACTTACATTTTCAATGTAGTCAGCTAACACAAAACGTAAATATTTAGATGGATTATCATCATCACCTGGACAATCGTCAATAAAGTGTCTTACTATTGAACAGGAATAAATACGTCATTTGATATGCGACTTGTAATTACAAAGTCTTGGTTTCCAGTCCTCAATTGAACCAACTCCTTCCTTTTTGCATTTTGTACAGTAAGCTATGTAAATGACGTTAGGTGTAGTGCAGGTGATGGCTTTGTCAATTTTGAATACTTTCCCTGTTGCATTACATCGGAAAGAATCAACTTTATCAACAAAGTTGTTGCAGGAGTCACATTTTCTTTTGCACAGTTGGTAACCACGAATCTCCTCACAAGATCTCTTGATAGTTGGTGAGTATGGATCAGCATAGACCATTAGCTGCTTCAGATTGGGAAGGTTCTTGGATACAACTCCTACTGAGCCTTCTGGAAATATTCTTGACAAAGCTGGGGTATCAAGAAGATGAAGGTGGTGTTTAACAATTTGTTTTATGTTGGGACCACGTATATTAAATTGGGTCGAAAAGAGTGTACAACGGATGTTAGGTGTATCACACTTTTTCAATTCACGAACTTCCTCTCTTGAATGGTTAGCAATATTACCGAAGCTTTCTTGAATAACCTTTGGATTGTGGTCACGTGCTGCAAGATAAGCCTGGTACTCTTTGGATTTATCTAGGAATGTATCCTCTGATGAACAGATTCTACATATTTCCTGTGTCCAATATATATATATATATAAACATTTTAATGGAGGTTATTCATAAAAAATTGAAAAATTAGTACATTTATTTACATAATAATTTATCTACGTTAAATCACCAGGTTTCACCCTTGCACATTTACACACATGTCCTACATTACATGTCAACTTTGTATACATCATACACCATGTCAATTGTTTTTCTATTTCTTATGTAAGTCATTCCATCCAAATTCAACAGGGATCTGCCCCAAGGTTCTCTTAATTTTCTCAAAGTTTGGGTATTTGTTTGCAACCATCAGAAAGGTAATTTCTGAAAATTTCAACTTCAACTATTTGCAGCCAATTTAAGGTTGTGACAACTTGCAAAATTTAAAGAAAATTAGGTTTCTTTGATTATTGAGACTTTCAATTGTGAAAGATTATTTCAGAGGCATGGCTTACAATGAGAAATAGAAACAAACTAAAACATGTCACTGTACTTAAATTTCCATTTATAACTATATGTAGCAAATAGTCTTCACAGTGTCACTTAAATGAAAGGAGAAAAGTTAAATGGTCCTAGCAAAATAACAAGCTAAATTATATATATAGGGGTGGTAGACACAAAATTTCAAGTGCTATTACATTTATGAGAACTGGCAGGAGCATTTCAAGCCAGACTCAGTTCCTGAGAAGTGAAAAATAAGAGCAATGGAAATTATGATTTCTTTTCTAAACAAACAAAAGAAATACTCTCTTTAATTATTTAAACAATACAAATCAAACTATGTTCTATAAAACTGCTCAAGACATTTTTGGTTATGTCCTTTAAATCTAGTTACAATGTTATAGTGAAATTCTGGCTGTCTGCACAACAATGTCAGAAACATGAGTTGCTGTTTTCTGGGCTGAAGCATGCGAGACCTTAAGGAAAAAATTACTCATTTCATCTGACTAAAAACTCATTCCTAATGGACACATTTTCATGGTGTTACAGTTGCAATCTTGATAGGTGTCGTTGCATGGGGTAATGCATCAGCTAAACCTGTTTTTGTATCACCATCAGAAGATCTTGACTACTTGGCACTCCTTCCTCGATATTTTCATCCTCTATAAATGTTTGGTGTCTAATTTTGAACTCATTCTGATCTTCTGCATCAGTACATGATTGCTCTTGGTATTTTTATCCTATTACGAACAATGCTCTGTTCATTATCCCTTTTTGGCTTTGCATTCCTCCTTGCTTTTGTTTAACTTGCATCAACATTTTGTTCCTCTGTCATCTTTTGAAGCAGAAGAGCTTTTTCCTGGTTCTTGTACAGAACATCCAGATTATGCTACAATAATGTGGCATTGCTAATGGCAAATGGATAGGATCCCTACCATTCTTCAATCACGATTCTACTCCCATGTGATGAACAATCCCTTCCTTTTGAAAATTGCTTGTGTGGAAAAAGTTCATCAAGTTAAACTTGTCAAGTTTGAAAAAATTCTCCACAATAACTCTTTGGAAAACCCTATTGGTATTTGAATGACTACTATTGTCATGGAATGTTTCCAATCATCTGCACATCTTGTGGTTGCTATTTTTGCACCTCTCCAACCTCTTTTTACATGGGTGGCAGGGAAATTAGGATTTACATTCAACATATCTTCCCACATTTGCTCAAAATTTGACTCTGCCAGAAAGCAAAGAAAATCAGCAAAAATCATCCTGACATGGATTTGACATAATGGTATCTGCGTTATAGTAATTATAGGTGTAAAATGCTCAAAAAATTTTTAATAGAGTTTCAAAAAACATGAGATTGACATCCTGAATGCTAATAACAAAGCCTGTTGGAGTATCTTCTGTATCCGTTTTCTTTGTTGGATCAGTACAAACATGATACAAGGCAGTACCAATAGTTTCACAGAATGATCTATTCCACCTAACACTGTCTTGATCAAGCCATCTAGTATATCCTGGCATTGATAGATTATGGTCAGGATGAGATTTTTACCTTGGATTATTCCTGAAGAAAGGGACCAGTTCAGCTTCCCAATCACAGCTGGAGAACTGTCGTAGAATTACAAATGAGTTTGCCTTAGAATGTACTGGAAACTGTATTGTAACACTTAAGATTATCTAATAAGATCTTAGTTAGCCCTTTAGCTGACTGTTCAAGTGAAAAATCAATAAGGTCGGGGAGATGCTTCTTGATATTTTCATCATATAGAATTCTTATTTATATCACTGATTGTTCCACACTGTTTATATCACCCTTCTCATTCAGCACAGTAGAGAAAAATTTGGATTTCTTGATGCAGTTCTAAACTTCACTCTTACATTCCATCAATTGGTTTTGAGGTTCTTGTGATGCATATATTATTCTTTCATGATCAAGAAATATGCAAAGTTTGTGACTGTAGTCCCCTAACAAATCCATAAGTTCAAGAAAAATTCCTATTGAAATTCATATGACTCATCATGCCCTCAAAAAGCAAAGGCCACATTGGTATGACGCTTCACCATATTTGTATATTGTGATGCACTTTCATTGTCAATGTGAATTTCTTTTTTGCCTTGCCTCATCAAATGCAGCAGTAACATCAACATTTCCCAATAACTGATATGAAGTATGATTGCTTATGTGAATCTTGGATGACTGGTGTCAGGTGGTAATATTCCATAGATTTCTTCTGTGAGGTACAAAGCCAAATAGTCATATGATGGAATCCCTTTTCATCAAAAACATTTTAATGTATATTTTTAGTTCATATATCAAAAAAGATAATGTGTGAGCTTAGCTTGGAACTAAAACGTTCTTCTTTGTTGAGTCATATGCAATGGTAAGTTCTTGAATAAAAATTGATAAAAGTTTAAATTAATAACAATTGATTGTAAATTCCTTGAGAAAGTTCTTCCTTAAAAAGCCCTATGGAACACTTCTGGAGTTTTAATTCACTCAAAATTAATTAATATTACTACAAATTTATTCACACCTTTTTATAATAATACACCCAAATTGATTGATACTGGCCTTCGTTAAACAAATTTTTGTACAAAATAAAAATTAATACTGGGATATGTGATTAACTGCCAAAAAAAATCGTGAAGCAAGTAAATAATGAGCTAAAAACTATACCTTGTAGGCATCTTGTTTTTTTTAATCTCTGCTTTACTTGGCACTACGAATTATTGTCTCCAATAACCTATAAACACCGACGTACGTTCACAAAATGTCAAATACAAAATGGTGGCATGATAAATACGGCTGATGTTGTTGCTCAGTTTAACGAAATCGAGGCCGCTTGGACCTTTTCAGTGTGTCAGCTCATGACAAGCAACAATGACTAATGCTGCAAAAACATTCCCGCTCACAACAAAGCAAGGAAGCAAACAAGAGAGAGCAGACAGGAAAATGAACAGTTGGGCATTTAGCCACACATTGAAAGGTAAGATCTGGAATGCTAAGATTTGAGAAAGTTCGGGAGTGAAGATTATTGTAGAGAAATGTAAACAGGCACGTCTAAGGTGGTGTGGACAAGAAGAAAGACGAGAAGTTGAATCTGCGAGAAAGAGAGTCAGGGGCATAGAAATACCTGATAGAAGGAAAAGAGGACGGCCAAAAAGAAGAACTTCAAGGATGCACAAGATAGAACATAGTAGAGGTCATTGGTTTCATCATCAGCTCCCCCGTCGACTATTTAGAATTAGAATGAGCAAAGAGCTCATTCACAAGAGTAAGTGAAATGGTAGCAAACAACAGGCTTGGAATGTCAACAGAAGTGAGATTTGTAAAGTGTTTTGTGTGGTCCGTGCTGCTGTAAAGGTGCGGGGCGTATTATATTTGGAAGGATAATGAAAGAAGACTTGAAGCTCCGTCGACAACCAGAAGAACAAATGAAGAGGTGTCGACCCAGGCTGGAGTGAGGAAAGTCTTTCTGTAAGTCGGGTAGCTGCGCTTTGTAAAACATGCTGTTAGGCATGGATAGCTGAAAGAGCTAGGACTCAGCGGGAAGATTGAGGGACGGCAAGGAAGAGGGAATTCTGGATTAAAATACATGGATGGACTCGTGAAGATAACAGCTGGGCGATTGTCAGCTGCTCAGATGATCAGAATGATGTGAGACAGAGATTTGTGGCAAACCGTGGTGGTAGCTTACATCCAATAGGGAGTGGTACCTTGGTAAAGTAAGGAATGCCTTCAGAAAGTGGGAGATACTTGAAGAAGAAGAAAAAGAGTTCAAGCCAAGTTCCAAGGCCATTGATAGAGAGGTATGTTTAGTGGAAGATAAAGTTGTAAGGTGACTGTTGCTATGAACTTTTAAAAGAGTAAAAGTATAGTTGACATACAAGTAAGAAGAATGAAGAGGATTTCAGAGAGCGCCGACGTGAGAAAAAAACCTCAAGGTGTGTGTGTGTGGAAGTCCGTCACTTGGGAATTTCAACAGAAAACAAGTGAGTTTGACAAAATAAAAAGTAACGCCTTGAAGAGTATTTAAGGTTGGTACATGAAATGATAGCTCCTGGTTGTATAGGCCATGGACGTACTTATAGAAAAAGAAAAAGGAAACATAAAAGGTGTTATGTTATAATAATTCTGATGGTATATAAATATATATAAAAAATTATAATAATTAGAATTATATACATTGTATTAATTTCATGACGCTACTGTTTATGTTATATACATAGAATTAATTTCTCGACGTTACTGCTATTAAAACTAATTTCTCCATTTATTAGCATCATCTCCACCTGAAGAAAACTAAACAAATACAACCAACACACTCCAGTTTAGAAAATCTAAGATTTTACTCCATAACTTTATACTTTGTTTTTTTTTTTAATTTCAGGCAGTTCACTTAACAGATATTTTTCCTAGCGAATTTATAGTTTTTCTTTGTAAACCCAGAAAAAACATGCTCAGAGACCAGGCTGTTAGCAGATTTTATCTTAAATTAACAAGGTTTTCCATCTATTATCAGATACCATTTGTTTATTTTTATCCCCCCATATTTCCCTAGCTAATATGTGGTACGTTTCTGTAACTATAATGACCACTTCTTTCCTTATCAAGTTTGTAATTTTGGTTTTTGAACAAGTATGAACGACAGTACAAACATGACTCAAAAGACCAGCTCGGCCTTTTTAACTTAACAAACCCACAGAAATGTTGGTGTTCTTCGATTCCTCAGGAATGTTGACGATCCATTCTATTAATCGATTTCTTAGAAATCCTAATGATTCAAAAAGAGTCGATTATGGAAATGATTGATTAGCTTCTTAGCGATTCTTGGATACAGATTATGTGAATCGTGCTTTTCTTCAATCAGTGTGTAATCGCTTAATCGAATCGGTATAACAACACTCTTTGGGAGTAATGGTTCAGCCGAAAGATTTATGATTCACAGAAGATGTGGCACGGATTTACAACATTCCAGATTTGAGTGCTAGGTTCAAGCCACTACCCTGAAGGTTTGCATGTATTCACGGCACTTCTTTATGTCTAAACATACCCAATGGATTTCCATGAGCATTTTAAAAGAAACCATTAATAACAGTTACATCTCCTCGTTAACCCGCTAAGGACGGCTTCTAATTGAGAGACTTCTGTTGGGTAACCCTCTGGAGCTAGAGTTACGGGTTTTGAATAAATCAGCTACTTATCGATAAAGCAATACTAACGGACTGTAAGAAGAGGAGGACGAATCTAGCTATGGTGTGGATTGATTACAGGAAAGCCTATGATTTTGTACCACATAGCTGGATTCTAGAATGTCTTAATGTGTTTGGTATTGCTAACAACATTATGAGCTTTATGGAGAAAAGTATGANGTGAATCGTGCTTTTCTTCAATCAGTGTGTAATCGCTTAATCGAATCGGTATAACAACACTCTTTGGGAGTAATGGTTCAGCCGAAAGATTTATGATTCACAGAAGATGTGGCACGGATTTACAACATTCCAGATTTGAGTGCTAGGTTCAAGCCACTACCCTGAAGGTTTGCATGTATTCACGGCACTTCTTTATGTCTAAACATACCCAATGGATTTCCATGAGCATTTGAAAAAGTGGACGGAACAATCAATCTATCTCCTTTTAGTAAGAAACCATTAATAACAGTTACATCTCCTCGTTAACCCGGTAAGGACGGCTTCTAATTGAGAGACTTCTGTTGGGTAACCCTCTGGAGCTAGAGTTACGGGTTTTGAATAAATCAGCTACTTATCGATAAAGCAATACTAACGGACTGTAAGAAGAGGAGGACGAATCTAGCTATGGTGTGGATTGATTACAGGAAAGCCTATGATTTTGTACCACATAGCTGGATTCTAGAATGTCTTAATGTGTTTGGTATTGCTAACAACATTATGAGCTTTATGGAGAAAAGTATGAAACGATGGAAACTCTTGTTAACTTCAAATTGGTCTGAACTGTATGAAGTAGATGTACAGAGGCATCTTCCAAGGAGACAGTCTTTCCCTACTGATATTCGTGATAAGCATGATCCTACTGTCTCTTGTCTTGAGAAAAGTGAATGCATCATAGTAATGGAGTAAAAAGAATTCAAGTTGAATCAGACCCTGTTTATGGATGATCTCAAATTGTTTGGAAAGAATGAGGATCAAATTGATAGCTTAGTACAAACAGTGTTTCTATTCAGCAAGGATTTTGGCATGGAGTTTGGCTTTAAGAAATGTGGAGTGATTATTCTGAAGAAAGAGAAGTTGATTAAGTCTGACGGAATTTATTTGCCTACGGAAGATTTTATGAAAGAGGTAGATGAAAATGGGTATACCTATCTTGGAATTTTAGATTTAAATGAAATTAAAGAGAAAAAGATGAAATTTAAGGTAGTAGCTAAATATAAAAGACGGTTGAGGTTGGTTTTAAAATCTAAATTAAATGGTAAGAATAAGATCCAAGCTATTAATTCCTGAGCAGTTACAATCTTAAGATATGGGCAGGAAAAATAGATTGGAAAGTTGAGAAGCTGAAGAAGTTAGATAGAACGACGAGAAAGACCTTGACGATGTATGGGGCTCTACATCCTAAGAGTGATGGTGATCTGTTATTCTTGAAAAGAAAAGACAGGGGAAGAGGCCTGATTGGGATTGAAACATGTATGAAATTGGAAAAAAACAACTTAGGTTTATATGATCGTGAATCAGATGAATTGCTTTTGAAGGATGTAAGAAAAATGTGCATAATTAGAACTGACAATTTAGTAGAAAAATAAGAATTTAAGAGACAAAATCAAATTAAACTAAAGTCTAAGTGGCATGAAAAAAAGAATGCGTTGGCAGTTCGATAGTGAAATGCCTGACGAAGTAGATAGAGAATTGTCTTGCAAATGGATTGCCCATAGTGACTTGAAAGTACAAACAGAAGCAACGACATTTGCGGCGAGAGAAGCAGGCACTAAGAACAAATTACATTAAACATAAGATAATCAAAACAACAGAAAATCTGATGTGCAGAATGTGTGGTGAAAAGGGTGAAATTGTACAACATAAAATTTGTGAGTGCAAAAAGTTTGCTAAGCGCGATTACAAGAAGAGACATGATAACATTGCTAAACAAATCCATTGGAAATTATGTGAGAAATATTGTCTTGAAAGGAAAGGGAGGTGGTATGAGCACTACCCGGAGGGAGCAGTTGAAAATGATAACACGAAATTGGTTTGGGATATTAGCATACAGTACTATAATGTTATTGAGGCTTGAAGACCTGATCTAATTGTAATCACTAAGAAAAGCAAATCTTGAATCATTATTGATGATGCTGTACCAGGAGATTGTAGGGTACATGATAAGGAACAGGAAAAGATTGAAAAATATCAAAACCTAAAAATTGAATTAATACGCCTTTGGTCACTGAAGAATGTTCCTGTTGCACTAATTGTTGTTGGCACTTTAGGGTGTGTAAGGAAAAATTTCAAGAGATGGACTTACATGATAAATACTGAGTTAGACATTGGTATAATACAAAAGACAGCCTTATTAGGAACAGCTAGGATTCTTAGAAAAGTTTTAGAAATGTAAGGAGTACGAAACCTCTTAGCCTTTGTCTGCTAGTTGTGGCTAGCCCAAGAGGAATAAAGCGTCACTAAAAAATCGGATTACTGCAATTAATACACTAGCAATACCGGTTGTTACGTATAGTTTTAATGTTATCAATTGAAATATGAATGAGCTGAAACGATTAGACACAAAAATCAGGAAATAACTAACAAGTAATAGAATGCATCACTCAAAGTCAGATGCTGACAGGTTGTACGTAACCAAAGTCAAAGGAGGAAGGCATGATCCAGCTTGTGCTATCTTATAAAACATCTACTATTGGGTTCGCTGAATACCTTGACAACGTTGACAATTGGATGTTGCAACTATTATATTCGCATGAAATTTCAAAAAAGCTCTATTCTGTTATTAAAGAATCGAACAAATTTTGGAGAGAACTGGAATTTGAAGCTGAAGACGTAAATGTGGGAATTATACCTACAACTCTAACAAAAAAGGGGGAAACGTAAAGCAAAAGATTTAGGATTAAAACAGTTAAAATAAAAATGGCAAGATAAACTTCTCCATGGTCAGTTCGAAACGCGAAGCAAGAGTGCTGATGTAGATGAAAAAGCAACCCATCAGTGGCTAAGCAGCTCCGGACTGAAAGGGGAGACTAAGAGTTTTATCCTTGCTGCTCAAGATCAGAGTTTGTTCACCCGCAATTACCAAGCAAACGTCTTGGATAATGGTGTCGACTCCGAATGCCGGTTTTGCGAAGAAAAAGTTGAATCAATTGACCATCTTGTCTCTGGATGCTCAATACTAACACCAAATGAGTATAAGAATAGACATGACAGGGTCAGTCAATGCTTGCATTGGAAAATATACAAGGACTACTCAATAGAAACCAACAAACTGATACGAGCACCACCCTGAACCAGTTACCGAAGGCAACGATATTACTATTTTATGGGGTTTTCCTATCCACACAGATCGAACAATTCAGGCAAATCGCCCTGACGTTGTGGTCAAAGATAAGAAAAATAAGATTTGATTTTTCATCGATATGAGTGTGTCATCTGATAGGAACATTTCAGCAAAGGTTTTAAAAACCTTAGCAAGTATAAAGATCTTGAAATTGAAGTTAGGAAAATGTGGCACTTGAAAACAAAAACCTTACCTGCAGTAGTCGGAGCTCTAGGAATTATAAAGAACGGTATTTAAAACTTTCTAGACCAAATCCCATGTTAAACATCCCTTCGAAAGGTCCAAAAGATTGTGCTGAATAGCACAGCCTACATCTTAAGACGAGCACTGTGCATTTAAACAAAACGCCTTTCCTCTTCTGAAGTATTATGTGTTTTCTTAGAATTGATGTTCGTGATATGAATTGTTCTATCTATGGATTTTTATATAACAAAATTTATTTTTCTAGATTGTGTATTCGTATAACTTTTCTCACCTTTGATGTTCGTATTTAGTTTTGGTATATGTATGTATTGATATTTTTATTCTTACCCTTATATACACACACAGTACACAACTTCACTCACCCTAGGTAACTGGTAGTTAATCGGTGTTTGATTTTACAAAAGCATATCAAAAGAATTTTGTTTTATAATAACAATAACAATAAATGTCCTGAGTATGACGATAAAATGAACTCGGTTGTGGAGTTTTGACGTAGGCGAATGAGGCTATTCTGCCATTACCACATCCTGGTCACCATTGGGCAAGGTTTAGCACTTAACAGCCTACTTAAGTTTGTTTGCATGGATATACAGAGTGGACATAAAATTTCCAGCAGGTGCCTGGCGCAGGATATCTAACCCCTTGGCAGAAAGGCTAAAATATATCTATTAGCAAATGAAATGCAAACTAGAAATAAATCATACCGCATCGACAGTCGCGCAGGTCAACAAGGGTCATGTCTCTCAGTGAGAAACCAGGCTGAGATTGAAAATTCTGCTACAGGAATGAACTCCTCGGAGAATGACCTACCGGGTAATCAGAATCAGGATGTCCCTAATTCTGATCCTGTAGTTGCACAGCCTACAAAACCTAATAAAGAAAAACAAATAAGATGGACCAAAGAAGAGTATAAATACGTTTTGAGAGCGTTTTGCATTGCAAAGTCTAGACCAACAGCTAATCTAACTGAACAAATATATCTAGAATAGAGGAAAATCGTTGTAAATGAAATTAGACCATGCATGGACTCCACCATCAAGACCAGCTGTTTAGGTAACGGACGACAAAACTGAAGACGTTTCTTAGGAGGTGGCTAGTGACGTTGAACCATTGATTGATGAATTTACTGTCGGCATACTTCCATATAGATCTAATCACTAAACTTTGTGTGGGTAAATCATTGATTAAGTGATGCTCGTTCAACAGGCGAATTTGCTTCAAAGCTTTACGAGTTTTGTCGAATTGATCATATTGAATATTTACCATAGATGTGGATTTGTGGATTTTACAAATATTCTCGTTACGCGAACTGCCAATTTTGTTTCGAAATGTAACCTGGCACTGAGTATGTCTAGCAGATGGTAATATCAGCCCAAGACCAAATTTTCGTTCTGATTGGGTGATGAAGTATAAGGTACCATTGATGGGTATTTCGAGCCATAGCCTAATGTACCTGGGTACGAGATAGTTGATGTTGTTCTTAACCCACGTGTTCGAAATTTTGAAGACTGTCAGGTGCCAGCTGATTTTCGATAATGTCCACTGCTGGTACAGCTTCAACTTGTTTTTCGGATAAAGTGATAGTCGATCGATGATTTCGAGGTGCCAACTCACGATTTTTGTTATTTCCTTTTTGTGCATTTCATCCGTCATTTTGAGGTCAAAGTGTCGACTCAGATAGGTAAAATGATGAGCAAACTCGAATTGTGTTACAAGCTTGTTCTCTACAGTCACTACCAAAAGTTTAAGACCACCCTTAATTTTGACTTTGAAATGACACAACTGATTATATATCTATATTAAAACTGATTTATTGTGGATAATATTTCCTTTACACACAAATCTCATATTTTTTAGTATCTTTTAATTAAATTTTCATCCATATTGATAGTTGTTTCCTTGATATTCAGTATTTGGTGGGTCCGCCGCCACTTTTAATTATTGCGTGCAGGCGTCTTGGCATACCGTGTACTAGATTTCTGCAGTATTCCTGCGAGATTTCTTTCACCCACACTTCTTTTATCGCTTCCACAAGGTCCTTAGCACTTGATGGCTGTTTCTGGGGAACTTTATCTTTCATTTCCGTCCACAGATTCTCTATTGGGTTCAGGTCAGGGCTGTTGCCCGGCCAATCTAGAACATGAATCCTGTTCTCAGTCAGAAAAGTCATAGCAACTTTTG
>RDPX01000006.1:689026-728159 GCA_003991215.1 Morbakka virulenta | reverse complement strand
TTGACCTCTTTAAACTTCACTGAGGGACTTTTTTCGACCCATTTCTGTAGCAATAAGAAGTATAAAAAGTGAAAAAAATTCCAAAGTAAAATCGATTCAGATGTCCGCAGTGTTAAAGAAGAACGGGTAATGAGCGACCAGATCGCAAATAATGAGTATGATGCAATCTCAACAGTAGGATGATGCAATACGATCTCATACCGAGAAATCTACGTATTCCATGAGTGGTCTCAAACTTTTGGTAGTGACTGTAAGTAGAGCTTTGGTTTGTATTGAACTTACAATGCACCCTTTTTACAGATACCGAATGCATAACATTTTGACAATTTTATTGTCATTTCTGACCATTTACACCATTTGCTGAAGAAGTTCCGAAGAATTTGGTTTTCTCCTTCCGATGAGGTGATTGCAACTGCATCATCTGCAAACTGGAACCAATTGCGCGGAAAGAATCCTTTGATGGCACGGTAACAAAAGTTGGTATATTTATCGTCCTTGATACACTGTGAAAAGGTATTGGCGATTAAATTGAGGCTTAAAGGTCAGAATGAATCCCCTTGCAGTACACCCTTTTCAACCGGAATGTATTTGGTGAAAAAATCGTTCGTAATAATGGATAAACAAAAGTCACTATACAATATTTTTACAACATTATTAATTTCGTCAGGTATTTGATGATAGTTAAAACAGTTTGAATCAACGAATGGTGGACTTCACCGAAAGCATTTTTGAGATCGATTAGCGTTACTGTCATGCTCTTTTTGAAATTTCTGGGGTGATTGATTACATGACATATTTCCGCAATGTGCTCGAATGTCCCACTAATACCAGGAGTAAAGCCCTTTCGGGAACAAATACTTTTTTGGCATTGCCCCCAAAATTTTGTTGATTTCCTCGTCGTTGTCAGCAGCAATGGTTATGTCGATTGCCTTCTTGTTTATTTTCTTCCTAATTTGCTTTGCAACATATTTGATGGTATTGATATTTGCGCTACAAGATTTTAAGTTCTTTTTTCAGTTCATTTTTAGAGAAATGTTTGTATTTCCCCTTAAATCTCCTCCTCGGTGATGTCTTTTTGATAACCATAGTTGACACGGAAATAATCATATACAATGAAGTTCATTAATCTCATTGCTTCGTTCAAATTACCTTTTATATCGACTTTGGAAAGTTCGGAGTGAAAATATGCATTAGCTAATCGCCAATTCTCTGGAAATTTTTCAAATTTGATGCCTTCTTTCAGTTATGGAAATTCGTCATTCTTCATTCGAACATCGTCATTATTGTGATTATTTTCTGCAACGAATTGGTTGTTTAGTTTATGTTGTTCATTGATGACATCAATCTCATTATCTACAATGTTATCCTCGTTTAGAGATTTAATTGATCCTCATGATCTCTGATAAGCTTTGAGACCACGAAGTCCTTTGCAATTTCTACCACAAATACACTTGGGAGAAACACTACTAGCGATGTCATTACGATTTAAATTCACCTTAACATTCAAGACATTTTTGTTTCCATGGTTACCTTCGTTTCTATGATGATTGATCTTTTCTTGACATTGCCAAGTGTGTCTGTTTATAACTTCGAAACCTTTATGACAAAAACTGCAAATCGTAAATACAGCAAATAAACCCAGAATTGTAATTTTATTCATCGTGACTGTTGTTCCTTATGCTTTTCTTCAACAAAAAAACATAAATCTGTCGCCAACTGATAACAAACAATTAAAATTTCAACTCTTTCCGTTTTGCTTGGCAGAGCACGTCTGTCTTCCTCGCAAGCTGTGATCGATAACAATAATAGTAAAAAGGATAACAACAATAATAATAATAATAATAATAATAATAATAATAATGGCTTGTTGTTGGGCCCTGAATGTGGGTTTTTCACCCATCCATCACTAGATGGTGTGTAACCACTCGATAATAATAATAATGAAGGTCGGTTTGTCATGATGAAATTTCTTAATGTTGAGTAACAAATCATAACATCAAATTCATCAAAAAAGGGTGTTTTATTAGACTTCGAATCCACATTGCGTGAACAGAGGAGAAATACACCTTTCCTTTAAGTCTGAAAGTAGGTTAAAAATGTCATTTAAATGTCAATTTTCTCATTATGTATTAATTTGAAAGATAAGCACAGAGTACGTCAGCTAGTTTGTTACAGAAGATGTTCTGCTTTTCTTGGTTTCTTATCCTCAACACTCTACACCAACAAAGTTAGAATAAATCATTAAAGGTCATAAAATTATATTTTTGTGATTTTTCTTCCGTCAACTGGCACAGTTGCATGTTTCTCTAAAATGAGATTATTACAGCTTATGTAATGTTAGTGCCCCTTTTGAAAGATCAATGAAACAAGATCCAATTAAGATGAGAAGGATGGTCTACAAGTTCCTTATAGGCTTTGTATGGCAGGAAATACAAAGATGTTTGCTGGTGTGTAAGGAACTTTTTCAAAGAAAAGAAATGTTGGTATGAAGTGTTATCACGTCATGAAACATTAGCTTTTCTGAGATACGTTTCGAGAGATAATTTTCCCATCATCAGGCTGTTAATTGGAGAAGTATCCCTCAAACTGAAAAATGCTTAACATTCTTCAGGTAATAAAGCATTTTTATCTATGAATCCATCTGAGCTCACAGCATCAAGAATTTACAAGATTTTAAAGGAAATGTCATTAGGTGTTCAATGTTCTTGAAATCTATTAAAGAGGGGCCTTAGATATTTGCATGAAAATGTTGTAAAAGAGAAAAAGTATAAATGGATCGAGATACGAGTGTTATTTGATAGGTGAAACACACATTATTTGAATTTTCAATTATTTATAGTTACCATAAAAGATGATAAGCTAAGGTTCCAGGGGGATAGGAACTTCGACCTACATATCATAAACTCTATTTAACTTGTGTTTCATCTATCGAGATTGTATTGTACGGTCGCCACCAGGTTAAGATACTTAATTGTAGTTCAAGAAAATAAAAAAAACATGTCTATTGACTAATATTCTGAATAAATATATTAGTCAATAGACATGTCAGACTAATATTCTGACTAATAAAAATCTTTTTTCTAAGGGACATTTAAACATACAGTGTATATGGACGTTCGTTGTATAGATGTCATATTCCCAAGCTAGTACTTGTGGAAACGGAGGCTTCCATGGATACTTCAAATGAAAATACAGGTTTAAGATAATTTCGGTAACTAAATTCTTGAATTTTGAATTCTAAAAGACCCTAAATTTAAGTCGAGAAAGAATTTGTTTAGTTTTCCTGAAAAAGCGTTTCTTAATATTTGTCAGAAAATCATGTAATCATTTCAACCCAAGTCTATTTAAAATGTTTGCTATATCAAACTAAATTTCATGGCTCACAGAAAGCATTTTTTAGTTAAGTTAAACCTGCACTAATAAATTTTACAGGTTTGATCTTAACTGAAATGGAGAAGACTGGCACAATTTACAAGTTTATTCATGAATAAGTGGACGAAATTTATTAAGTACAGGGAAAATATGTGAAAAAGATAAATGTTGACTCTCTTTTGACTGAATAATAGGTCTTTTGGAATTACATTTAACTTTGTTCTTTTTACCCAAACATACAAAAAGCCAATAGAGGGGTTAAATTTTTCCAGTAGTACTTATATCCTACACTCTAGTTTCTTTCTAAGTATATCAATTGATTCAGACTTAATAAAGACTTAAATAGATGTAATATTTCTTGTTGCTTTTCATATCTGTAGTATGTACTGGAATGAAATAACAGAAAAATGAAATATATGTGTCTACCAGACTGGGTTTCAACCAGCGTTTGTGACTATCATGGCCACTTGCTCTATCATCTGAGCTATCTCCACTACGTTTTTAACCAAATCATTTTGGAAACACGTCTTACAGCTAAATAAGTTATCCTTCCCCGAGTCCCTTTCATTGGGAATTTCATCCCAATTATGCCTATAGGGCTTGATCCCAAAAGAGAGACAATGACAACATAGATAAATTATTGACTTCTCTAAAATATGAATTGTCTGCTTCAATATTATTACAATAAAATGAAATGCCAAATTTTCTATGAAATCCATCTGTTTGTTTACCTTTAAATTTCGAGTTATATACACGTATGCCTAATTTTTGGCTCAAGATAATTAGTTATCACTCACGATTGTTCACGTTGATGGTAATATTAACTTGGAGCAAGCTCTTTGAAAAAGATGTTCTCACCAATCAGTTGATGTAAGCTTCAGAGTCAATGTTTAAAAGACAGATATGTAGCAATAAAACCATAATGCATATTTAATTATTGGTAGTTAAAATGAAAATTTAGAATGTGGAAAACCAAAAAATACATTGGAATTATAAATGTAAGAAAAAAATATCAACAATTATCATATTTAGCCTTTTTTGCATTGTAATGATATTCACCTGCCTTTATTGGTTGTCAAATATCCTCTATTTTATTTAGAAAATGTTTAATTTGAAGCCACTCCACAGAGAATTTTAGTAATGCATGGGATCTGAATAAAAACATTTTTATTTTTGTATAATTCCTTTGCTAGGAAAAGGCCAATATTGAAACCTCGCTACTTCTATATTCATATCAATAGTGTAGTCTAATAATTCTTAAAAGGAAGTTTCTGACAGAAATCCCCACTGTGCATTCTGTTTACGTCTGACGTTATTCCTTTAGCATGGGTTCTCTGACGTCTTACATAGGCATTAGCTACACAGGCTTGGTTTACATAACCAATTAAATATCTTATCTCTTTTATAGGCCATCGATTTGTACTCCATTCAAAATGATTTATGCTACTTGCTATTTTTTATCTAAAGCTAGCAGGGAGTTCATTGTATTTATCTTTCTACTAATAATTTTATTTGTCTAAGTCGTTTTAATGTGACTGTCATTACGCATAAAGCAAAAAAGAAGAACAATAAATGTGTTTACTAAAGACGTTATCTTTTAATTGCTGCATAGAGTGTTCTGTTGAAAGCAAATAAGACCATCCTTTATGAGGTTAAGAATAAGGCGTAAAAACAGCAGATGGATTTCATATTCTAAATTTCTAGGAGAACCAAGATTTAATGTAACTGTTTCTACATTTTAAAGACAATATCAAAAAAGAAATAACCAAAGTTAGGGAATTTCTCCTATAATTTTAGATAATTTTGCTTACTTCGTTTTATTAAGAGTTTATCATTTCTTTGCTGGAGACAAAATCAAAAATGGAGTAAGTACATTTTTTCATTGTCATAGCGCTCTGATTACTTTTTATACCATTGTCATTATTTAAATAATTGTATTTCACATATTATCTTTTTGATATAAATATATATATACTTGATTTCAACGAAGGATTAATTGCAAAATTATGCCCATAACCTAATGAATTAAACAACAGTATATATTTGTTATAATTTATAGTTTTGGCGTGCATATAATAATTAGAGCTAAAGATAGTTAACCCGTGTAGCTGTGTACCAGTAGCTATATTTTGTTGAAGATAAAATAACTATAAACAAGCACGCCAGTGTATTGTTGCAAAAAGTTAGTAGCACATTACCACATTTGTAATTATTGATACTCAGTCTGGATTAAAAATAATTTAGGATTGGTTAAGTAGATCTTTCTATATTACCTCCNGTTAACCCGTGTAGCTGTGTACCAGTAGCTATATTTTGTTGAAGATAAAATAACTATAAACAAGCACGCCAGTGTATTGTTGCAAAAAGTTAGTAGCACATTACCACATTTGTAATTATTGATACTCAGTCTGGATTAAAAATAATTTAGGATTGGTTAAGTAGATCTTTCTATATTACCTCCTACTGACCATTTGCATTAGCAAAGGGGGGAGACACTCTGCTTATTTAAAACTTAATCGTACACAGACATATATTCACACACAATAAAGTAGTTTCTCACTATAAATGCAACTCTTGCTTTATCAGGAAGTTTAGTTTGTTCAGTTAATTTAGGATTGGTTAAGTAGATCTTTCTATATTACCTCCTACTGGCCATTTGCATTAGCAAAGGGGGGAAACACGCTGCTTATTTAAAACTTAATCGTACACAGACATATATTCACACACAATAAAGTAGTTTCTCACTATAAATGCAACTCTTGCTTTATCAGGAAGTTTAGTTTGTTCAGTTTCAGCAAATAAAATGGGGATATTTGGTACTTGACCACGGACAAACACACAATACAATAACACAGGCACAAACAGATAGACGGACAAAAACATAGGGAGGGACCAAAGCCTCATTACGGTGGTGCGACAGAGAAGAATTAGGCCGATGGAGAATATTTCCAACGCTAATAAGAACTATCAGTAATAGAATAATTAGTTCATAGTTGTGTAACTTAAAAGACAACTGGAATCACGAAATTAAAGCAGGTAATTGACGACTTGAGAAGGAAACACGCAAATTCATTACAAAATTGTGTCATTAACATCTACTTAAGAGTTTCATTAACACTTAATAAAGGATGCATTTTTACGATTTGTAATAGCAAACAAACTCTGTGTTACCTGAGCAGTACAAACAAAATCTGAACACTTTTTTTCAACAATTTACTAAACATACTTTTACACTTAATATGTAACTTGTAAAAGTATGTTGTTTTGAAGGTTAAGATCATTTCTGAGTATTTAATTGACTGGCTTTTACTGCACTCTCTAAATAAAATATTAATATGAGAATATACTGGATCCCTCAAGAAAAAATAATGAATAGAGTAGAGAAAACAAAGACATCACGCAGAAAAGCTCGCTTTACTTCCTTTCTTTAGAAAAACAAGTTGTTTACGTTCTTTCCACATAAATAATAAGCTTGCCAAACGATTGAGCAGAACTAGTTAGAAAAATGTATATAGAATAACAGAGTAACGTTTATAAACATAAGTTTTAAAAGTGATGTTTTGAGTGCTTTATATACACTAACTGTAAAAGCTGGAAGAAGAGGAGACAAAGGAATATTACAAAAATTGAGATAATTGTAAAATGCCAGAAGCCGATATGGTAAAAACATTGCTTTGATAAGTTATCATAACATAAAAATATACATTTCGAACATATGTGCTCATTGTCATCTTAAAGTCACAACAAGTAAAATTAACCTACTTTTATACACAAAATGCTAGATAGCTGATAAAATATATAGTAAGCTCATTTAAAAATAAAAGAACAAAAGGCTTAATACTAATTCTCATATTATCACAAATTGAATCGAAACAATCAAGACTGGTTTTATATCTTTATTGTTATCTCTTTATTCCTAAACTAGTCGTTTGGCTTAAGTTTTGGGCTAAAGTTCCTTATGTCTCTTGCAGAGTAAGCAGAGGATCCAAACTTTTTTTTTTATCAATTCATTTTGTACCCTGTAATTCAGCCTTGCGCTTAATACAATTCCAGAAATCGAATTTTACTGCACCGTCCCTTTATTTTTGCTACGTCGTTTGACCGACATAGCAGAATTGCATCCCGGACAAGTAATTTTATGTTGAGTTTTCTGAACTTTAGGGACTCAGAGTCCATAAAGTTCAGGAAAGAGAGGACTTGAGTCTTAAGCTTTTTCTGAGCTACGTTTCGAGAGATACGTCTCCCATCATCAGGCTACTGAAATGATTGGGTAAGGCTTCTTTAATACCTTGGTAATGCGGACCTACGTGTGGACAGGGTTTGAGTTGTTTCAAGGAGTGGAGCCATAGCTATATTGTGTTTGCTTAGTTTGTTGTGTTGCTTTCTTTAGTGCTGGAAGCCATATTTCTGGAAGGGTGTAGGATATATTGTTGATGTAATTAGTGTACTGTTGGGAATGGATTATTTTTTTATTTTTCTTGTTGTTGCGTTGATTTCCTCGTCTAAAATCCTTTTTTTTACAGGCAAAGGTGTGATCTTGTGTCCAACAGTGTTCGGCTAGTTCATGATTTCTGATGTCACGTTTTTGAACAGCTCTCTTGATTCCCCAAAGTAGGAGGCAGAACAGTCCTTACATTGTAGTCTGTACACTACGCTGTTCCTCTCTTCCAGTGGGACTGGGTCCTTTGGTTTGCGTAGAATCTTCCTGAGGGTGGCTGTAGTGAAGAAAGAGCATTGAATGCTGTGTTGTCAAAGAAGTCGTCTTTGATTCTCACTAGTGTTCTTCACGTAAGGCAGACGTATACGTTTCAGAGGTCTTATCCAATGAATACTTTAGCATCAATTGTATAACAGAACCTTCTGAAGGTGTCTTTCTTCTTTTTTAAGGTCATGTGGGTTGGAAATAATTCTTCTTGCTCTTCCGAATAGAGTGGTGATGACACTGTTACGAGGTGAGACTGGATGGTGTGATGCATTATTGAGGTACTGGTCAGTGTAAGTTCGTTTCCTGCAGGTGGTAACAGAAATGCTGAAATCTACTTGCCTGTCTACTAGAACATCAAGGAAGGGTATTACTCTTTCTTCTTCTTTCTCCATGGTGAATATGCTGTTTGGGTGTAGGGTGTTGATGTGTTGAAAGAAACATTGATGATCCTTTTTGATGATTGCAAAGACATTGTCGACGTACCTTTCCCAGACAGGTGGCCCTTGGTCTGCTGTTGATCATGCTGTGGCTTCAAATGATTGCATGAATATTTCAACAATTACCGAGAATGTAGGAGCTCCCATGGGCACATTGTTAGTTTGAGTGTAGATGTTATTGTTGAAGAGGAAGCATGTGTTGGTGAGGAGTACTCCTACCAGGTCCAGGATATCTGAAGGTTTCAGTGTGGTTCTTGATGGTATTGTATCATCATGTGCGAGAAGATCCTCTACAATTCTTAAATTTTCACCAATGAGGATACTTGTGTATAATAATGTGACACCAAAGGAGACCATGGTTTCACATGCCTGGATTCTTTGTTGTGTAGTGAAGGCGACAAAAGCAGTGCTGTGAATTCATGCTTGTGTAAGGGCGCAGGAGGTGAGCTATGTAACGTGAAAGTGAATAAAGCGGACTTTCAGAGAAAGCGACAATTGGATATATTGGAAGGTCAGGCTTGTGTACTTTTGGTAATCCATAGAACTGCGGTAAAGGAGAGTCTTTGGATTTCAATATGTGGTAGAGACAGTTATCAAGGAGGTGGTTTTATCTGTAAATTAATTAGTGCTCTGCTGACTTTGGTCTTGACTGAGTTCATTGGTTTGCGCTTAACTGTGGTGTAAGGTCCATTGCTGAGACACTTTTGGATGTAATCAGCTTTATTAAGGATGACAGTCACACACCGTTTGTCGGCTGGTAGGGTGGAGATTGAATCATCGTTCTTTAGGGTCTTGATGGGACACCTTTCCCTTTTCATAATCTTGATTGTCAATGGGTACTTTGGAGGATTGAAGTGTAAGACTTGTTTTTGCTCGGACTGTGTCTGCTTCACTTTTGGGAAGGTATTTTACTGCTGTTTTCGCTATCGAGACAGTCTCCGTTGAAGGGATTTTGGGAGTTACTGAAAAGTTTCAAAGGTTTTAGCATGGTCTTTTATTGTAGCCTGGTATACAAAGAATTGACGTCAGACGAAATAATAATTTTAAACCAGATTCCAAGGATACAGTTTTTACCTGGCCAACAGTCTTCATCAAAGAAAATTAAAGTTCGATTGAGGGGTAATAGACAATCATTTTATTATTTTATCAGTAATTCTGTCATCCCAGTGAATCTACGATCGAAAGCACTAGCCTGAGAGGAATATTAGTTTTATGTACTCATTTTTTGAAATAAACTTTTATCGATCTTTTCACTGAAAGGAGACCTATTCATTGCAACATTAATTTGTTCTTCTTGTACTAAACAAAACCTTTTTTGCGTCCTTTTTACTGGCAGCCATTTTGTTAAGATTCAGGTTATCGGACAGTTTTTGCTCACAAGCAGTTGATTTCATCACACATATTACGGTCCCTTTATCAAAGTGGACTGGCTAAAGGTTTGTTTTTCTTATGGCATCGTTAAATCAATCTCAAATAGTGTAAAAGCTTGAAGTTTCATTCGATGCATTCCGGGTTTTCAGCCGGATGAGCAATATATCAATTTTAGTTTAAAAATTTTTCAAATCAAAGCTTTTGAGAACAAGGTTTTTTGGACCCATGGACAATGTATGCTGAACGTATTTTGATGAAATGATGTCAATGTCTAGTAATTTTACAGTGTAATATACTGTCAAAGATGGAAAACTAAAATATAATACAAAAAACGAGTTTAGGAATAAAGAGCTAACAATCAAGATATGGAAACACTTTTCATTGTTACTTTAAAAAATAGTCTTACATTACAGTTCTTTTATATTATGACAATTTTAAAATGGTAAGACAAAGAGAAATTGGTAGATACCATGAGTATCTTAAGGCAATTGGGACTATTCGAAAATAACCCGATTCCAAAAAACAGGTAAAATAAGATATTTGGTAATTAATTATACATCTTCATTCTCTTCTTGGAACAAAAATCGATATTCTCTAAGCTGGGTCAGAAACTAAATTTTATGCTACACCAAAATTCAAAAGCTTTTTTACCATGCTCTCCTTCACTAGAAACACTTAAATATTCCGGTGTTTTAAGGGTTGCTTTTTTATCAAAGGGTTTTCTATCAAAACGTCTTCCACGTGTAATCACATGTTTTGGCGTACTGAAAACGCATTTTAACAAAAGCAGGTGATCATTAAATCACGGTCAAAAACAATGGAATATTGCAAGTATATGCTATTTTAACACCAGTGTGACAGTTACCAAGTAAATTACCCGGATAATTACCACGATAATTATTCTTGTATAATGGTTTTTGTTAATAATGTAATTTGTTAACACATAACCGATGTCACACATCTGTTTAGATCCTGGGGTTTACATAAATTTTAAATACATTTGAAATGTTGTTACATCCTTTTATCCCTTATAAAATAATAACACAAATATATAAAATAATTAAAGGTAATGTTAATGTCACTAGGTTTGTAGTTTGAAGACTGAAGCTTTGTAAACAAAGTTTTCTGTGCACTGTCTTGTCAAATTCATTTTTTGGTCCATGATTATAACAATGTGTAAAAGGTTTTTATGATTATTGGATCTTACTAAGTATACAACTATTGTCATGTAGAAAAGAAAAGGAAAAATGCCGTTACAATCATATTTGCAATGATAAGGAGAGACAATCGCTTTTCCATTCGAAGAAGGTATAAATTTTGTTGGCCCATCACACTTGTTCACTGGTAAGAGTGTTCTAATTCAAAGGGGATACCCTTAGAAGTACTTTAAAGAAAACCAGTTCTGGTCTTTTTCACATAAGCATGGTAGCCAACGAAGGGATCCATTTCTGACCACTTCTTCGTCTTTTTCTCAAATATAATTGTAACAAGAATTTACAATAAGTAACCGGCCTAATAGTAGCTAGAGAGCTATGGGAAATGCCTTCCTGATGAAATATTTGAGTACCCTTTACATCACAGAAAACTCTATTTACTTTACTCACTACTTTGTTTATTTAAAGGCAGTTATTTTAGCTTGGCTGTTTTTTATTTGTTAGTTTACAAGTAATTAGATTTACTGATTGAATTAAAGCCGACGCCTCTCATTGCACACACTCTTAGGGTCTAAACCCCCAATTAATGAGATATTTTTTACAAGACCCCTTGTCCAGATAGAAAGACTTGGCTAAGTAGTTAATGCATTAATTGGAGGGGTAAAATTGGTAGAAACTTGATAATCTGACGAGAGCAGTTTGAAAAGGTAATTAGTTGCACTCAAAGTCCTTCCTAATTTTAGTTTTGCTACCAATAAATTTTGTTACCCAAAATTAGTAAAATGGTATTCCTGGTTTCAGTTATCTCCACTCCTTTGCAGAATAAGCGGTAATGTATTATAAGTAAACATCCGAATTTATTTATTAAGAATACAAATTAATATTAGGCAGGAACAATTTCCTGTTGTAAATGATAACACCTATCCTGCTTTGCATATACATCTCCCTACAGAAAGAAATTGATGCTTTAATTTTTTAGCCGTGGTTGTACTTTGTTTTTTACAATATATGAAATTGTTATGAGCAGGTGTGTCCCATTTGTTTCTTGCCAGAGAAAACTCCTATAAAATAATATTGCTTATGAACATTTTTTAACATCTTGGCTATAAAGAGGCATTTCCCCAAGCGGGCGACTTCGGAACTTCTTAAAAGAAAAAAGCCATTGGTTGGCGTTAGTAAGATGAATTTTAATGAGGATACTTGTGCCAATAAAAATGTCCTGTTTGACATAACATCAAACATAGGTAACAAATATCATGCTTTATATACTATTAAGTTGAACATACACAAGACAAAGTGCCATCTATGACCTGTTTGATCGATCTCTCTTTTCTCTATATATTATTTTCTTTTCTCAAAATACTACTGCTGTCAAGTATTCCTAGAGAAAAAGACTGTTAAATTCGTAAGTAGAAGAAATATTATTTATTTTCCTTAAAAAGGTTGACATTTTCTTGAACTACAACAATTTTAAATGACCTTTAACTTGCTTTTTAGGAAATCAAACCCTAGACTAGAGGCAGTGGAAGCCACATTGCGTCGAATTCAGCAAGATGGTACTGTGCAAGGTGTACTAGTTGTCAATGAATATGGAATAATAGAACGATCTACACTAGAAGCTGCAGATGGTAATCGATATTTAGATGCAGCCAAGAATATCATTCTTTTGTCACGAATATCGCTCAAAACATTGGATCCGAGAGATGATGTACGCTTTATACGAATGAGAACACAGACATCAGAACTGATGATTGGGCCTTCTAACGGTTATTTCCTAGTAGTAGTCCAGGACATTAAACCATACAAATAATTAGCACTTAAAGATAAGAGTGTTTAAAATAAAAAAACATTTAATTTTCCAACAAGCACGATAGCAAAATGATCTAAAAGCAATTTGTACCTTTCACTGTTTGTTAAAGATTTAAACAACAGTTAGAACTCTTAAGAATACTTAAGAAAGAAGTACAGTAATTTGGGAAGTGTTTTCGAGAGAAGGAAAGTAAGCAAGACGAAGGTGTATTTTGATTTAGCTTGGGCTTTGTATTTTTTCCTGACTTTTCTATTGGCATTGTAATCATTATCATAGTAATAGTTTAACTGATCTTCATACATACCTAACTGCATCGTAGAATGCCAAATGAAAACAAAAAGAAAGACAACTTCTTCTTCTTTATTATCTTCAGTGTTCTTCCAAGTTGGGTCAGCCACTCGACATTTCTGCCTTTACTCTGCTCTGCTGCTTATATCATCCTCCTTAGCTGCAACTGCCTTTATGTCTTTCTGCACTCTGTTTCTCGGCCTCAATTTCTGGCATCCCCTTCTTCCTTTACCATGATATTTTCATACTCCCTACTCAAGATGTGACAAAACCAGCTGAGTCTTACCTTTCTTACCTATCTGCCCACTTCTACCACTTTTGCCTACTTTCTCAAATCCGAATTCATTCTTTGCTCAAGAAATGATACATTAACCATCCATCGTGTTATTGTCATCTCTGTGGTCTCCAGCTTATTTGCGTTGTGTATTTTTAATGGGTAGGTCTCAGCCCCAAAAGGTAAAGCCGTTCTGCTGGCCATCTTGCAGAAGGGACTATTAAAATGTATTAGTGCCTCGTCGTGACAGACAACTGCACTACTCTCCTCCCACTTTCTCCAGGTAGTCCCAACTCTTGCCTTGGTCTCTTCTTTATAGGCTCCGTCCTTTTTGATGATAGAGCCTAAATTTCTGAACTTACCCACTGCCGTGACCTCTTCTCCATGATTGTCCAGGATCTTAGGAACTTCGCCCCCCTTGTCTACTGGATACTGTTACCTCTGTCTTCTGTTTATTCACCTTTACGGCTCTTTTCTCCAGAGCTCCTTGCTACTTACCCATTCTCTCCTGTAGTTCCCTTTCCTCGCTAGCTGTAAAGGACAAATTGGCAGCAAAAATGGTTTCTGTAGCGTACCCATGCTTATGTCGACGGACCTTGTATCCATGACGATAATGAATAACAGAGGGCTCAGAAGTGAGCTTTGGTGCATCCCAAACCTGACTTCAAAAGGGGATGTCTCCCTTGCACCTGTTTTCACCAAACTTTTTCACCATGACGAAAGGCCTATGACAACTCTCAAAAGTTTGTTGATGACTCCCATTTTCTTTAGGCACCAATATACAAATGCTCTTGGGAATTTGTCGTATACCTTTTCAAAGTCTACAAAGCCTGTGTCTAGTTTTTTGTTGCCTTCGATAACATCCTCTTGTAGCTGTCGTAAAGTAAAAATAGCGTCTACCGTCCCTCTTACTTCCATAAAACTGAACTGCACATCATCAACCTTAGCTATCTTTCTACGTCTCTTATCCAGGATCTTTTCCTATAGCTTGATTTCATGTTCCAGCAGCTTTATTCCACTGTAGTTTTTCCAGCTCAGATTTTCTCATTTCTGCTTTTAGATAGGGATCAAAACGCCTTTCTTTTGGTACTTTGGTAACTTCACATCATCCCATAGCTCCTGCAGGACGTCCTTTAACCATGCAATTCCCTCTTTCTCCAGGTATTTCAGAATATCACTAGAAATTCCCCATTTACGTAGTGTCCTGCCACCTTTTTATACTTTTCAATGCACTCTTTATTTCCTCTTCAGATATCTGTAGCTCTGGGTCCTTCTCTGGCAAAACTACATCCAGTTCTTCTCTTGGATTCTTCGTATTCATGAGCTGCGCGAAAACTTATGTCCAACAATTCTTTATTTCCTTGTTCTGGATCAAAATATTTCTCTTGTCTTCCTCTGTGAACACCTTGTCCCCTTTGTCTGATTTTGCTCTTTGCCTTGCTTTGGCAATCCTAAATATATCCTTCTGATCTTTGTAACTATCCAGACGTTCATGTCAACTAGGGAAGTGTTCAGCTTTGCTCTTGCTACTGGTTCCATTGCCTCACTCTTGAGATGTTTATAATTTTCAACGGCTGCATCACTTTTATTCTCTTTGAAATTCTTAAAGCCTATCCTTTTTTCCTTGACAGCTCTCTAAACATCGTCGTTCAACCACCACCTTTCCTTGTCCATTGGTAGTGCTCTTTTGTTTTCTCCACAAACTTCCTTTGCTGCCTTTATGATATTACCTCTAAGCTTCAGCCATTTCGTTTCTCTCCAAGAACACAATCCAATCACTTCAGCTCTTTTATCCTTGTCTTAAAACCCTTAATCTTCTCTGCTTGTCTCAGAGTCTAATACTTGATAAGCTTTTCCCTTTTTCTTTTCCTTTTATTTTGCCTCTTCATTCTGGGATCAATCACAAGTAGCCTGTCTCGTTGGAACACTGATTCTCCTGGTATTACGTGTGTCTGCTCCTCCACTACGAGAGGTCACCTTATGCTCCTCTTTCTTCATAAACCATTGATGATCGTAGGATCAAGGGCTTGTGCAATGCCGAGTATTCTTGTGCCCTCTGCATTTCAACTCCGTACCATGCTCAACCATGTCGTTGGTGGAAGTTATCTCTGTTTTTCCCAACATGTCAATTCAGGTCTCCTTCTCGCTACCAGTTTTTCCTCCATCTTCAGACTTTGTACTAAGCCTTCCAGCTGCTCAAGGAACTCGTCCCTTCGTTCCTCCGAACATCCTACTTGTAGGGCATATCAGCTAATTACATTTACTAAGTCCGCGTTAGCAGCCAATTGAGCCATCACCTACTTTTCACTTATTCTCTTGACACCAGTTATGTTGTACTTCAGTTCTTTACTGACCGTAATTGCTACTCTCTTTCTCCTGGTCTTTGTCCCATGGTACAGCAGCTTGAATCTTTCTCCTACTTTCTTTCTTCTGTTCCCCTTTTACTTTGTTTCCTGTACAAACAATATATCTATTCTCCTCCCATTCATAACGTCTGCAATCTTCTTTGGTTTACAGTCATTGATCCTGTAGGTTTCGATCCTGAGTTTAGAGCTTTTCCCTTGCTTCTTTTACTGCAGTCGGGATACATTCTGCGGTGCTCCTTGCTGGTTCCTCGCAACATTTAGGGGTCCTTGTTGCGCGTCGCTTGTGTGGAACGTCCTAGCCGTATTCAAGGATAATATGTCAAGATTCATTTTGTTTTGAATGCCAGAATTTTACACTCGGCTGGCAAAGCCTGACAGCACCACCTGCCTAAGGAGTGTGAGTTCTCCACTACTTGTCCTATATCTTAGGAGCATTTTACGCCAGTTTCCTTCTTCTAGGCAGGTTGTCCTCTTAGGCTAAATATCCCCACCTGCTCTGACTGAGAAACTGGTTATGGCGTCGGTATATCGCCTCTCCTTTTCCTATTTGTCCACAAGAAAAACACCCTCGCGACGAGAACGCCAGAGGCTGGACTTGGTTATCAGAGGCTTAATCTCTATTCCATCACCCGGCTATGGTAACATTTGAGAACAAAACTAAAGAAGATGCTTTACACAATTAGACATTTGGGAAATAACTAAAGGAACATTAAGATACTGTAAAAGTTTAAATATTTGGAATGATTCATTAATGAAAAGGACGGAGGGTGTAAGAAAGAGGTAAAAGTAAGAAAGAGAAATGCTTTTAATAAGTCGACTAGCACAATACTTTAGTTTAAATGTTTTTTCTATAAGGCAAGGACTTGGCCTACTTTTTTTATACTGAGCCGGTACATTGCCGTTAAAATAGATCCAGAAAAAAAGTTAAAAAGCTACAGAGATCAATGTTGTGCAATTGATGTCAGGGGTCTAAGCTATGGGGGCACAGGATTGACAAAGGCATAAGAAGACATGTCAAGGTTGTTGAAATGGGAAGAAAGGAAAGGCAGACCAGGTTTGGCCACGTGGCAAGGCAAGAGGATTACAAAGTTGCTAGACAGGAGGATGACAAAATTACCATGAAGTTGTAGCAGCAGTCAGTAATGGTGAAAATGTGTCAAGATCGCTTCTGAGAAAGACATAAAGAGAAGCCAGTGAAGAAAAATCAGGAGAACAAACCGAGTGTAGGAGGTAATTCCGGGATTCCGAACAAACATAAGTTAAACAAGAAAAGAAGAATATAATTTTAAGGATTACTAAGCATAGAAGCTACATAATATACAGCAATAATTAGATGTCGATTTGAAAATTATATTGAGATCCCGATCTCCTCGTTTATAATCTTCAACCGAGGATGGAACGGAGAAAATGCCTTTTTATAGCAACATTGGAAACAGGTTCAATGGTTTATTTGTTTTTTTGCCTTATGCATTGATACATCAAGCAATGAAGCAATTTTTTCCCATGATTATTTACAATATTCTTTTCTTGCTTTTATAAACAACTTTTTACTTCATTTCTTTAACTTATTCTTCTTGACATTACCGACATGGTCAAAAATTACTACTATGATCAACGTACTAAAAGAAAATGGCATACATGCATCAAAACAACTTGAAAGAAAAAAATTGTTAATGTTTTTCCACAAAAGAAAAGCTAAGTGACAAACCCAAAAGAAAGACTCAGGCATGAGAAACCGTTATTTAAGCTACAAAAAAAACGCTAGCCTCCTTTTACATAATATGAAAACAAATAAATCTAACATTTAGCAAGAACAAATAAAAGAATAAATGTTGAAAAATGAGCTGAGTACTCTTTTTGGGTATAACATCCCTTTTCAAAGTATTTTCTTGGCCCAGACTTGGACCTCACTCAGAAACTTTGTTTTGGCAGTGACGAATTTCTTGACCAGATGGCATTTCTGACGTCAACCAATAGCACTTGATGTACCTGATTATTCTCTGTTGCCTTAATTGTAGCTATTACTGCAAACTTGATTTTCAAATACATTTAGCGAATTCTGCTTTTGATTGCATGCACTTTTTTGCCTTGACAATCACCTTGTTCAGGAAATCAGCGTATTTCATCCAAGAACCTCTTTAGTATCGTCTGGTGGCCCTGTCAAAGAGTAGGTAATTTCCGTATGACAAAGTTTCTGTGCAGTACACATGTCCAATGTTTTTGAGGCTGTATACACAGATAGGTCTAGCAATTACTGCAGTGTAAGGTCTATAAGGTTTGAAACCATAATGCCCAATCAGGGAGCTTCTGAAAGGAAATGGTTCAACACGATAATCAATCTCTCACGAAAAAATCCAACTCAGGTAAATTTTAAAGGATCTTCAAGGAACACTGACTACAAGAGTAAAGAGAAATTTAGCCTTTGTCTTTAAATGCTTTAGAAAGAATACAGGCACTTTTTGCTCTCTTAAAGACTGTTAAGGTTGCATCTTTCAGATGTCATTACAAAAAACTGTAAAACAGAAAAAGTCAAAGGGTAGACTATATGAGTGTTGAAAGAGAAGATTTACTTACGATGGCAATAACAATTTTCATCTTTATCAAATCCACAGCTCATTTCAAATATTTCTGATTTTTAGAGGAAAATGATCATGATAACTTACTATCAATTTAAGAATAATTCAAAGATTTCAAAATTGGAAAATTCGAACCAACAATTTTACACTGCTATATATATCGTAAGCATCCAACTTTATTGAAGTAACCACGACTATTGCCCATAAGAAGTGGGCATTGAACAAACTATAGAATAATAGTTTCACACGTTTGATATTTTACAAACTGTAATCCAACATTATCAAGATCTTTATGTTTTTTTCTCCTGTGAAGAAATTCAGCATATCCAGCATTTCCAAAAAATATAATTTAAACTGCAAAAGTGAAATTCAAGTTGCTGATCTCTAGTGGTGGTTGAAAATACAGATATAAAAAGAAGCAAAATTTCATGACATACAAATATATTATATTACAGTGAATCGAATGATTATGTAATCTTAAGGAAAACCCATGGAGTGACGGCAAATTTCTATCATAGTACCCTGGATAGTTTTACTTAAACAGAAAGGTACAAAAAATGACAATGTACTATCCAAAGTTAAGTACAACTCATTCTTTTGGTCCAGGCTTCTGCTCTCTATAAATGTGTTATACCCTCTCACAAACACTCACAATGGTGTCACCACTTTTTATTTTCAGTATACGTTGAGATTTGAGTTATTTAGAAGTTATATCTTCCTTGCAGGTACCTTTCAGTAAAGATATATGCCACATCAAACATGCGCATACTTTTTTTCTCCCATGGAGGTTGTCGACTATTAACCTTTTACATGTCTTTGCAGACAAAATTGGAAGAGATATAGAAAAAGTCAATAAAAATAAGAAAAATATTAAAAATGATCAGAAATAAGGATATGGTCTTTTGCACTAAAGTTGGCTCTTGGTCTTACATCAAAAGTTCAAACGAGATATGTTTGAAAACATTTTAATATTTCGTACAAAAAAAATACAAAAAAAATTACATCGACAATTTGAATTAAGTCATGTTAAACATACTCTCATATTTTGTATACTCATCGCTAAACAAAATGAGACAATTAAAAACGNGATTATGTAATCTTAAGGAAAACCCATGGAGTGACGGCAAATTTCTATCATAGTACCCTGGATAGTTTTACTTAAACAGAAAGGTACAAAAAATGACAATGTACTATCCAAAGTTAAGTACAACTCATTCTTTTGGTCCAGGCTTCTGCTCTCTATAAATGTGTTATACCCTCTCACGAACACTCACAATGGTGTCACAACTTTTTATTTTCAGTATACGTTGAGATTTGAGTTATTTAGAAGTTATATCTTCCTTGCAGGTACCTTTCAGTAAAGATATATGCCACATCAAACATGCGCATACTTTTTTTCTCCCATTCCCAAGAAATAGATTAAGCAGTCAAATTTTTGAAAGATAGACAAATAAATCTGTAATAGTATTGCCATACATGGGTTTCAGCCTGGGAAACAGTTTCCTTTGTTCTCAGCAAATGTTTTTTCTGTAACTAACAATATTCCCCTTGGTTTAGGGTTTAAATAGATAAATAAATTAAGCTTTATTCTGGATAGAGTTCTTAAACTTAGATGTCCGTAGGTAAAAATATCGATGACATTGCTTTCTTCTAAAATAATTACGGTAGGCTGAAGAATAGTAATTAAAATTGTAATATGTTGTGACTGAAAATTCTAATGAAGGCCAATGTGTTTTCCCTTGTAGCAGTGTTGCAGTAACAATTATCTCATCATACCATGACACAGTTGGTCTAACTACACATGTTCTTGTCTTTTGCGGTGCATGCTGGTTAAGAACAGTAGAAATTGTCGAGTTGTACTATTTTACTCATATATCTACATCTTGTGTAGATATAAGTTGCTTTGTATAACGCGCTCGTGTGCAGGTCTCATTGGAAACTCTCCATGTCCATAGACTTCAGCTTTCTGTATTTCGTAGTTTTAACAGAAAGATCTGGCCTTGGTGATATCAGACAGCATTGCATCATTATTTGATATATACAGACTAATCTCTGGTGTTCCAATTATAACAGAGTCATACTCATACAAAGCACAGGCTGATAAACGTGTTGTTCAAGTCCAAAAAACTCCAACACAACTAAAAGCTGTTGAGCATCTTGAGTTCTGTGTATTTTTATCATAGATGTTTAAATCACCTGTGACAATGAGTTGCTCCTTCCATAGCAATAGAGTTTCTAGGTGGTTAGGAAACTCCTTTTTGGAGCACACTTGTTGAGACAAAATATTTTTCTGACTACTATGGTCTGTAAATGAAGACAATTTGAAGATCACTTGACGACAGCGATCCAACAATCTATTTGGAAAATTTATAGAATCCACCCTTAGTAACACTGGTGTCAGCCTTCGTCAGGCTGGATAGGAGAAGTATCTCTCGAAACGTAGCTCGGAAAAAGCTTACGACTCATGATATGATAAAGCTCTTACATCTACGATGATACTTCTTCATAGGTACACCATTGAATGTTATTCTTGCATGCTTAAATATATTTTTCACTGACGTAATGGTATTCAGGGTAGCAAAACGTTATTAACGAAAGAAACGAATTCCAAATTTCAGTTTCTAAGCTCTTTTCTGAGGTAGGTTCTTTAGTAGGGTTTGTCTGTGTTTATTCCTCTCTGACTCCTCTCTCTCCCTTTCTTTCTTCTCCCATGAGTGAGCAGTAGCTTAAGTATGTCATTGAATTTCTCATACTTAAAAGGGCGAAATATATGCCATTTAAATTTTCAGGCTATGTTCAACGTTTTATTTTGCAGGTTTGTTTTTCTGTATTTTTTCCCTGGCTGTTTGTTTCCCTCTCACGTATTTGCCTCAACATCACATGTCACGTTCCTGTGATAACATCACGTGCTGATAGGATTTGCAATATATTTTTGACATCCCAATATTCGAGAATATCAGTGGTATATTTCATGATATTAAAAATCTGCTTAGTTTAAGAATTATTGTGACTTGTGGTTTCTTTATCAGTCGAATACCAGCCAGATAATTTATTGTTTTCCTATTGCACTGGTGGCACGGTAATCTTTTGAGAGGATTACAAAACTGAGGTATTTGAAATCCTCAAGACATATATGATATTTATCAGGCTGTTGCTTTTAATAAGTTATTACAGTTCCTCAGTCAGTATTTAATAACACGAAAAACGAACCTGCCAAACCAATATATTTAAAAATACTGAGTATTCCAATGACCTGCACCAACAAAAAACATGTAATTCTTCTAAGGAAAGGTGCTTGGTAAGCAGCTGTTACAAGCAGCTGTTTATGTTTTTTAAAGTTAGAGCAAATATGTTCCCATCTATTTTTATGGTGTCTCGTTCTCAGCATCGCGACTATGGCTAACCATCTGTCAATAAGTGGAAGATATTTTGGGGACGCTAAGAAATTTGGGCTTGGTCCAAATAAGTTATTTGTCTTTTAAGCATGAACTTTTTGCACAGCTACTCTTATATTTAACTGGTTCAATTACGTATGGACTATAAATTAACAAGGGAAAATGGAATTTCAGCAAAGACAGAATGAAGCCATTTTCCACAAAAAAGGTGTTTAAGTGTAACTGAGTAATATTGACCCCCAAAAATCTCGAGCAAAATGAGTTGGTCTAAACATTAACCAATGCTGCTGCTGAACCGTGTTTGTGGTATTTCTATCAATCAAAAAACTGTCCCCCATACCGTTGTGTTTTTAATGGCATGTACCACAGAATACTTTATTGGGAATTGCTTAGCTTCTCTACCAAGTTTTTGTAAAATATCAATTTCATACCATCTTTACTCTTCTAGATTGCACCATAATTTTACAATGTAGTTTATATCTGCAGATTTAAAAAATAATCATATCATGATCGTAGCATTAGTTTCAAGGCGCTTCTTAGCCATCATGAAATTTAAATAATTTTTTGTCAATTTGACATCTCTCATCCTTTCCCAGAGTCACGAAAACCTTGTGTAAGGAGGAAAAGACATTTTGAACTTTTCTTACAATTTTGCAACTTTAACGACCGTATCTGGTTTCTTCTTAGATTCAATTTTTAACAATATGCACGGCCTAGAAATGGATTCGGCGTTGGCGTGGTACAATATGTGATTATGACTAGCTGGTCAGTTTTTCCTTTCCTATCCAACAGTTTGATTTCAGAACATTGGTAATACTGCACTATATCTCTTAAAATTTGCCGCCGTATTTTATAGATTTTTGAAGACTGAGGATTTTTTCACTAGATTAAAGTTACGAAAAATTTGAGTTTCCTAAAGATTCTTCCTGGATCTCATTTCCTGTTTTCTGTCTACAAATCTGCAGCACCACGGAGTGGGTCATTGCTACTTAGATAAAGAACACGAAATTAAAAAAAAATTAATAACGTACGTTATACTATCATCAATTATACTATATTATTATCTTCTGTCTTCTCATCTTCTATTTCTTCATCCGCCTTGTAGTTAAGATCAGTCACTTTCAAAATGCTGTCTCTTGCATTCTTCTATTCACCGCTTACTTGTTCTTTGAAATTGGAGTTTTGTATTTACCCGAATTCGACTCATTCCCCACGCATTTGGAAAGCTTAATTGCCATCTTTACTAGGATTTCCAATCCACCTTGAACAAAAGGACTTCATTGATGTGTGGAAGGTAAAACAAGAGCGGATATTTAGCACTATATTTTGAAATGGGATTAATACGATGAGATATCTCTTCAGGAATATGCTACATGATAAAAAGCGCCAATGTTCCACGTAGAGTTTACTTGCCAGCCATCATATTTTCATCGTGCGGTTTTATTCTATTTATACATTAAAATACACTTTTCCGCATGTGAAATGATTACTTAAAGTGGTTTCTTGGCCTATGTAGAATTCAAACGTTTTATGTTTGAGATTAGCATATTTTAAATGTTTGGAATATTACAATCATAGTTTTCGAAATTGAATGCGTTGCAGAGATGAATACAAACCACTCCAACATCGTCGCTTGACAAGGGAGAAAAACTCCGCAAAACACATCTTCCAGCCTTTCACATTATGTGCCGTCAGAAGCTGGAAGTGCAACTATCGTTGTTGTGTAGGTAGGCCCTCATAACCCGCCAGGGCGGGAAAAACGAAGCTTGGATCCAGGGTTTCTAGACTAAAATCTATTAAATCTCATCAACCTTGACATTTCCCAAGATCTAGGTATGAAAGTCCATATCTGGGAACCGCGCCTAGATCTTGTCCATGGCCGCATTCTCATTGAAGAAATACATATAAATTAAGAACATAGTGTCAATATTTTATCTTCGTTTGCAAAAAGCGTTCAGGGGAAAAATACCCAAAACTGACATCAACTTTAGGGGGGGCAGAAATCCAAAAGTTGACAAGAGGGGAAAGGGGGCTTTAAAATCTTAAAACGTGGACGTCATTTGTGAACGACCCCTTGTCTTTTATCCATATCTTCTGGTGTTTTAGTCTCGTTTTCAGTCAGTAAAATAGTGTTTTATTAAAGGCGAAATAAAAAAAGAAAACAAGGCAAATTATTGTGTATAGTAGCAGCGGGTACTAACATTGTAATCTGATGTTGGCTCTTCATGTTCAGGGTTTCAAGATAAGTTTGGTAGGTTGTAGAGTAAAGGAAAGCAGTAAGTTGCAGGAAGAAAAGCAACTGCAAAAAAACCCACGTAAAATAGGGCAGGACTTGAACAAATGTGTTCTATTTTATCAATAAGACACTGACTGGTTATAATCGTCAGAATAAAGGCCATGTGAGAAAAAGGAAGCCACGGGCTATACACGAGTATGATCAGTGCTAGAGTTAAATTCTAATAATGAAATACATACTTATGTATATATGTATTGAAAATTCCACTAACGCTGCTAAACAATTTAAAGGTAAAGCTAATTAGGAATCATTGAATGCGATGAAAGAAAATAGGAAAACAAACTCTCCACGCCTGGTACCCGCTTTGTGCCAACAAAGATGATTTAGGTTAGCAGTTTAGGAATTATAGCTGAGGCAAAAGGATTTGCTCCCAGTGGCAAAGACCAAAGCTTTTGCATCAGAAAAAACCTAAGCCTGCGTGTTTCACGGTGGTGCAGACTCCAGGTGCAGAATCTGTGATAAAACCACAGAAGACAAGGGTCACTATATTGCAGGTTGTTCAGTTCCAACATCACATGAATACCAAGACACGCCATGCTTGGGGAAAAATTCGCTAGCAACTATGTCAACACTGTGGCACACCACTTGCAAACAGTTTGTACGAATACCAACCAGAACCAGTTACTGAAACAAAGTACATGACTCTCGATTTAATCGGGGGTGCGTAAGCAGGGGGGCAATAGAAACCGGCATGACGCTCTTGCTTACCTTTCAACTGTTTGATAACTTGGTTAACAATGTGCAAAAGACGGAGATAAAACGGAAAATACTTATACTTCCACTACTACTACTACTACTACTACTACTACTACTACTACTACTACTACTACTACTACTACTACTACTACTACTACTGCTGCTACTACTACTACTACTTCTACTACTACTACCTACTACTACTACTTCTACAGCTACTACTACCAATGATAAAACAGGAAAACAAGTTTGTTTTTACTTCCATAACAAGGACTTGGAATTCCAGGCGTGTTTACCTTGATAATGACCGCTGCTCAATGGCAAAGTTAACCAAAGGATCACAAGATTTTTCTCAGGATATTTGTGGTTATAATAATCCGTGAAGTTTCTATGGCACCCCAAAACATCAGGGAAATTCAGTTCCATTCCGATTTCAACATTCCAAACGGAAACCACACCTAAACAGCCTGTTAACACAACAGTGGTATTATTTTACATTCTCCACCTCTTTTTCATGCACGTTTGTATCTGAAGACACTGGAAATTCAACTTTGTACAACTGTTATCTGGCATGATCAACGACAACGACGTCCAGAGAATGGTGGTCCATCTATTGCATTCAAACGGTCAATTCAACTATATTTCAGTCGAAACCTCGGCATGGCTTGTATACATTGCCGAAAAGCATTCTTTTGGGTACCGCATGGTTGGCTTCTATAAGCTCTGGATATGTTTAAACTTGCACCAACTGTTTTTAACTTCTTGCAATACAACATGCAACTGTAGAATACCACCTTTTACTTACCCCATTAAAGTGATACTGCAAAAATTGATAATCTAAGCATTAAATGTAATATATTTAAAGAAAGCTCGTTATCAGCACTGATCTACCCAGTTGAGCTTAACGACATTAGCTACGATTATTAAAGAACGGTTAATTGGTTATTATTTATTCAGACCTAATAATTGTAATCTTGGAGGACTGCTGGGCACTGGAAGGAAATTCACTGATGAATTTGAAATACATTTTGTAGTAGATAAAGATGCCAAAACTTCATTTAAAAATGTAAAGTTTTTTAAAACTAATAACATCGTTTTTTAAGTGAACACCACCATTAAAGAACTGCATGTCCAAGAAACTAGTGGGGTGACGAATGCTACAAACAGAGAGTAGATTAGAAAGGAGTTTTATTGTAGAGTCAAAACTATACTCCAAACCAAGGTCAATACCAGCAATATGATGATGGCTGTTAACTCACTAAGAATACTCGTAGTTATCCATAGTTTTAACATCTTCTAGTGCAAAATGCCAAAAATCATGAGGCTCTAAGTCGAAGTCCGGATACTCGTGACCATAAGCTGAATGCATCACTCAAAGTAGGTGTTGACAGACTTCATGTGCCAGGATATTGAAGGGGAAAAGGGCTGTCACAACTAAAACTAAATATAAAACCATAACAATAAGGTTACAGAAATACCTAGACTCAATTGGGGTCCGGATGTTACAATATGTAAACATAAATGAAGAAAGCCTAAAAGCTCCCTCTGTGAGCAAAGTCAAAAATTTGAGGTTAAATTAGAAATCACATCGACTGATATGGAGGGCACATGACCAAAAAAACTAGTAAAAATCCCAATACAAACCAACAAAGAACCCATCAATTGCTTGGGTGCGGTAGACTCAGGAAAACCCATCAGTAGTTTAGTAATTCGGGTATTAATGCAGAGACTGAAGGTTACTTCAATGGTACACAGGGCCAGAGAACTACCAAGCCAATACCTTAAAGAATGGAACAGACCATAAGTTTTGGCTTGATGATCAACTTACAGAACTGTGGATTATCTGTTATCTGGTTGCCCAACACTAACCCTCAACAAGTATTTGAAACGTCATAATCGTGAAGTAATTGTACCAAAATGCAAACTTCAAGAAAAACCCCTCAACTAACAATTAGTAACAAAAATAATTAAATGGCCTCCAATTTAAGCCCTTGGGATTCTCTTAGCAAGGCGTCTGTTTTCTGTTACAAAATGGTGGCTACACGACGTTTAAAGTAATAAGGAGGCGAAGCTGGTATTTGGGCCTAAATGGGTTTCCGGGACAACATGAAACAAGGGCCTATTAGACGCTAAATAAATGGCACTTAGTTAAAGATCAATATTTCAAGTTAGATTTACATAATTACCGTCAAGAAATTTTAGTACTAAGCATTACAAAGCAAATAGTTTTCCTCTGACTATAAAGAAAAATGTTGTGACTGTGGTTACAAATGGCGCCGTTTCTTTGATAACAATAAAGAATATAACTACTAGGTTATCGGCTTTCCAAATGTAAGATTTCGAGGTCAAGCTTTTTCAAGTTGCAAAAACTGTTGCTAGATACTCTCTTTGTGTTACAATATAGAAATTGTGTATGGGGAATTCATTAAAAATATTTTCAAAATACTGCTTGCATTGCATGACTGAATTATGCTATTTTATAACCAAATGTAAATTAAAAAAATTCAAATAACGGGAAATATCAATTATTCAATGGGATGATAAACATCTATTATATTTACGTAAAGAAAAGAAAAAAGAAACAAGCTCTGAAAAATCTACTGGATATCATCACAAATGTTACAACTCAAACTGTAATCTACTGTTTACTAGTATCCTGCTTTACATATGCATCCAGAACTCTAACAGTTTCATTCTGATGTTGTAGCAAATATGAACTGAATTGACTAAGAGGCCCAGAAAGCAAGCCAAGAAGTTCCATCCTTTGGCTTTGTAAATCTGGAAGCTTAGAATATTCAATTACTTGATTTGCTGTAAACAAACTATCATCTACTTTCCCTCCAACCAATAAAAAGCGATCACCCATCGGTTTGACGACCTTTAGTAGTGTCTTCAGGTTAGGATTATTTGAGTAAACCATAGCACAGCTTCCTGGCAGATTTTCCTTAACGTTACCATATCTGGAATGCTCAACCCCTTTAATAAAAATTCGTTTTGCTATTACTTTAATAAAAATATCTTCCTGCTCAAGTTTAAATCGGAGTTGATCCATATCAACTCGATTTATGTGAGAGTAACTAAAAATGAGAGCATAATAACTTGTATTGAGAAGTTTCTCTAAGGCACCTGCAACCAGCTTTTTCTTGAGTGGGATCTGAAGAAGATACGAGAAAAAATATTAAATACACATTACTGATTCGATACAACATAATCAAATCAATAAAATTAATTTACCACTCAAATAATATATTTTACAAGCTGAAGTAGAAGCATCTCGTAAATCATCAGGGTATCACGACAGAGGTTATTGATTCGAGGGTCGCCAAGACCTCTATGAAGTGCCAGGCTCAACTTCGTTTTTCTTCCAGGAGACAGACCATCAGACTGCACATGCAGTTGTGGATGCCACCAAAATATTCTAGTAGGCAGTAAAATATCAATGGTTGGGAGTTAAGCAGGCAAATAATTTTGAGGCTACACCTTCTAAGAATGACACTAGGAGATAATACAATAAACAAAATGTCACATATCATACCAAATACTGCATTGTATCATATATTACCTTATATTATGCATAGTATAATTAAAATTACCTTTCGGACATATCGTTGTCAGTTTCTAAAGTCAAACGATCCTTTTCTTTAAACAAAACTTGTAAACTGTTGTAAGTAACTAAGAAATTTAAGTGATAATATCTAATAAGGTCGGTTAACTTTATTTAGCTGTCTTCTCATACAAAAACACTTTATACATCATTTTACAATCAAAACAAATAAGCAGCTAAAACAAACCAAAAAAATAAGTAAAACAAACTAAATAGCTAAAACAAATGAAATAAATTAATTAAATAAAACAAAAAATAAAATAAATAAAACATACTCATGGGAAATAATTGGTCGGCAGCTTTCTAATGAATTCAAAACAAAAAACTAGTAGACATCCTTATATTACCAGGAAAAATAGCCAATAAAAACAAATCATTTTGCAAAAATGGCATTGTTAAAAAGTACAAAATAGTCCCCGGCAAACACAGGGCGTGTACCTGTTCCTGAATCCTTTTCCAGTGCACAAAAACCTTCTATCTAGCGTTATGTCACTCATTAAAAAGTCCAACTCACACCTGTCACCTGTATTTCAAAGTTTGTGTAGCTTATCCCCTGCCTGACATTAATTAGTCTGTAGGGCAGTGACTTTTACACCAAAGTATTATAAATACTATGATATTAAAACACATTGTATACATATTTTACTACACTTAAATTTTCTGTACTAATGAACCTGTTTGCCTTGCTTTGCATAAAATTTAATAAAAAAGAAAAGAAAGAAATTGCAGGCTTTACCCTTGCACCTTACTAGGGGCTGCAGCTGCACCGGGCGAAAAAAAGCTAATTAAATTCCAATAATTCATTTTTCCAGCAACTACAAATGCCCAAGCTATTTTGACAAATAAACTATTAATGATTCAGGGGTTACACATCAATTTTAATTGTTGTTGTTCGTCCGTCGTTCTCGACGATGGCCATGACATCATATACACAAGGGAATATTACTGGGTGTGATGAGTTTGGCTGTGGCTGATCAGTCCAATGCGAGTGCGGAAAGCTAAGGCACTGGACGGTCACAGGTGGTGCGCTGGGAACGGGGGGTAGGGGGTGGGAAAAGGGATAGGGTAGGGTGGGTTGGATGTGGGGTATGTCTTGTCGTCCGCGTGAATTGGCTTTAAGTAAGGGAGAGTTGCACAGATCGTCAGCCTCACTCTCTCGTCCCGGCCTATTGGTGTTCAGTGACAAGGCAATGTCAAGACGGTTGGGGATAAGTCAGGATGAAGTGGATGGCCAACAGTGTCCTTAGTTTCTCACTGTGTCCTAGTTGCGCTCCACAACGCTTTGCTGGGTCCGCCTTCCTACTAGTTTGACCTCCAGGTGGTGGTCTCCTCCACGTAGTCCGCCGCACCCAGCCTTTACATGCCCACGCGGTATTCCACTTGGATAGACTTAACTCCGCCGGACGTCAACCCGGTATTTCAAGGTCTCGAAGTAGGCTAACCGGCGCTACATCCCAAGGGTGACTTGGAGGTAGTTGTGGCAAAGGGAAACCTCATTTGCCCACGTCTTAACTCCAAAACCGGATGCACTTTATCGTCATACATAGGTCAGTTTCAACTAATAAAACAAGGAAAGCACTACCTATCTTCCAATTCACAGCTTGATTGTACACAGAATGAGTGAGTGTTTCTACATTGAATCCAACACATGCTTTATCTTTGGCAAAGATCGCACCAAAAAAAAGACAGGAACCATGGCATTGGGTATTATTCAATTTATGAAATCATAAACAAATATTTAGACATTTCAATTTGCTGTATCGTCATCAAACGACAGAGGAGATAGAATGTACCAGAACATTAAACGAACTAGTACTAGAAGATAAAAAGGTAAAAACAAAAAAGGAAATATATTAGGAGAAGCAGAACTAGCTTGCCATGATGATATAATCGTTAGCAAGTAAACTGCATAATAAATCATAAGGAGATGAATACATAAGCTATTTGGCATCAGGGAAGCATTTACAAGAAAAAATGGCCAGTAGAAAGGCATAAATCAAATCACGGTGATATAAAGTGTTTTTTCTATCTTTAAAGTTTCAAGAATTCAACTGTACCCGTTGACAGTGGTAATTTCTAATAAAATTAAAAACGGGGTCGTCTGAGGCAAAGTCATACATCAGAGTGTAGTCTGTTATGACTACAGCCATATTTTTATTGATGTGAATAAAGAAACAAGAGCTTAAGCAAACCAAAGTTTGTACACAATAATTAAAAAAACCCCTGAAAAACCATGGAAAATTGCAACATATAATAATAAAACTAGAAAACAATATGTGAGAGAACAAACAAACTAAACACTTTATTCAGTTTTGTTAGAATTATGTAAATATGACGTTTACAGAATTTAAGTTTTCCCGTGTCTTGACTCTTTTTTTTTCTCTCTCAGGTGTCAATGCTGATCTGTGACTCTAAAGTCACGTTGCAACCAATTGGTGTGCATTACAAGCTCCACTTGAGAGCTCAAACAGTACTAAATGAATATTGCAGGTAACTGCTCTTTAAACCTGTTTTCAACGCTACTTTTAACACCAAGCATCACTGATGTACAATCACAAACGAAAGCAATGAGATTTTTGAGAAGGTGCTGCTTGTCAAATGAATACTTAGCTAAAGTATGAACAACGTACTCACAAATAGATTGCGTGTCTTGGCCAGGCAGTTCACAAATATCAAGGAAAACATTAATAATCGTATCACACAAGACTGGGGGAATAAAAATTATAATGCATGCTTTTGATAGTATGCTAGATTCATCCATGAATATAGCGATCTTTCTTTTTTCTGATGAATTAAAGAATTGTTGAAACTATTCACAAATCAACTAATCCTTGTCATATTTTTACAGTTTATTCAAGCATACTTTGTAGAATGCAACTGACCATTTCCCTGCAAGAAAATCCTGACTTCTTAACCTAATGCCGTTTCTTTCTTACAGTTTACGTATGTCTGTATAATCAAAGAGTTCACGGCTTTTATACGCAATAAAATAAGCCCTTCGAATACATTTAGCTGTAACTTCTATATATTTGTCTTAACTTTCAATTGTATATATTTTCATTGATTTATGTTAATTTTCCCTCAAACGCGTCACTGCTTCTTTTGAGATTCGGTTGCTCATGTTTTGCTATTTCCTTTCAAAATGACTTTTGTGCCACGCATTTCTCTTCTACAACTCCAGTTCTACTGCATTTTACCAACTCATTGGCTATGAATACTCTTGTTGGTTTTCACAGGACGTGTAAACAAATATAACACTACTGAATAATTACCAACTATGTGTCTCAGAATAAGTACTGTGTTGTTCTTCATTTTAACAAACATGGTAATCAAGAGCCCATTACATAATTTTTGTGACTGGTGTCTTACCTCTTTTATCTGACTCTCGTCCTACATTTGCTTTTGGCTCTTCTATTCACACTCACTCTGAATCCGCTGATACAGACTGTTCGTTTCCCACAGCCAAAGGTCAATTTGCTTTTGTGAAAAAATATCTTATTGTAAGTCTTGCCGTTTTACACGCTGTCTGTTTTCCCATTTTTATTGAGATTGATGTTTCATACACTCAGCTTTAAAAAAAATTAAGTCCTTGCTTTAATGTAATGATAGCTATAATTACAGTAAAAACTGACTTAGTTACAAACTAGTGATTCGCTTTAGTATAAGCTATATCCACTATTTTCGTCCAACAAATTGGGAAAAAATTTATTTAAAAACCGCAATAAAAATAATCATGGTCATATTTGCACAAAACAGCAACGGCGTAAATGGGGTATCAACTAATGTTGTAGAAATACCATTAAAGTGGAGGCGTGGAATGTACGAACACCCTATCAAGCGGGAAAATTAGAAAACAGGGAGCTGGAAATCACGAGATTGGGTGTTTACATTTTAGGTTTATGTGAAGTATAATGGACAGCCACGGGGTTCATTACAACTAAGAGGAGTATACTTATATTCTCGGGTTGTGGGGCTCACGAGCAAAGAGTTTGTGTTCTTTTGGCAAGTCTAACATCCAAATGCTTGCCAAGATAATGGTATATATCTGATACAGTTGGGTTGGTAGGACTCGAAGGTAAAGCTGTTGATATCTCTGTTATTCTTGGTTATGCTCCAACTTCAGATAGTCCATATGAGAAATATATAACTTTTATAAAGATATTGAGAGAAAGAAACAACAACGTAGATTGCAAGATGTCAACACACTAATGGAAAACTTAAATGCAGAAGAAGGGGAGCAAAGTGATGGTTATATTATATATAAGTATGGTCTTCGAGACAGAAACAAAAGAGATAGAAAACTTGTTGTCTGGTGCAATATACACTAGCAGGTGATAACAAACACTTTGGTATTGTCATCATATGCGACGGCGCTACACATGCATAAATCCTGGTAATAAAATACGCAACTAAATATATCATGAAACTATCAACAGAAGGTATTGGAATCCTGTTTAGACGTCGAAAAACTTTTCCAAGTCCTGACTGCGCTAGTGACCACAAGCCAGTCATATGTATTTTTTGGGTTAGGATGCAGAAAGTAAAAAAGGCAAAATTAGAAGGATGGCTAGACTTTGACCGGTCATAAACGAACAAAATCACCAGGTCACAGAATTCAGTAACTGCGAAGAATCGTTTTTAGAACCTTAAAGGAAAAGGGCAGTCTCGGTGGGAAGCTTTGAAAGCAGAAGTAATGGAAACAGTGAAGTAAATAGTTTCGTAGTAAATAGTATAGTTTCGAAAAAGAGGTGGCTAAGTGCAGATAGATGACTCAAATTTCTTGACCCTATGGGAACTAGGCAAAAGACACTGAAAGAAAGTAAAGTTTACAATACGGTAAATCGGAATATTAGTAATAAATGTTACAGAGCAAAGGAAAATTTGTTTAGGAGTGCTTGTTATGACATAGAACAGAAGATGAATGTTGAATCCACATGAATGTTCAAAAGGATAAAGGATATAACTGGTGCAAGTGTTGATACCTCCAGTGTTTACATAAAATCATACAATGATTGTCTATAAATGGAAAAGTACCCAATACAAGACAGAAGGTCTGAGTACATTGAAGATCTCCTTAAATATGGAAGAGGCGATAAACCAACAATCCTCAAATAGAATGATGTCCCAAATATACTCAAGTCAGAAGTAAAGACTGCTACCAACAGGGTGGGGAAAAGGAAGACACCTGGCACAGGTGGTATGGTGATCAAAATGATCTATGGTTTAGAAGATTCTGTCATTGAACTTCTGTCTATCATTGTATGGCAGTGCTGAAATATCAGAAGACCTTTTATAATCAATTTTTGTTGCATTGCCAAAAAAATTGTGTGAGATCATTACTATGATGAGTCATACTATCAAAGTAATATCAAACATTTTAATGCAATGCACCAAAAAGGCAGAATAAGCCCAGAAATAGCAAAGGAAAAGCAAGATTTTGCAAAGATGCTTTTGGGGTGTGTGCTATCGAAATGCAAAGGAAACTGTATTTGTATTACATTTAGTACAAAAAAGTGTTTGATAACGTTAGACATGAAGAAGTTCAAAGTATGCTGCACAAATTAGATATTGATGGTAAATATATACGTGTCATCAGGAATCTCTGTTAGGAACAATCAGCTGCAGTTAGAACAGATGTCAAGTTGAGTATAATTTATAGCTATTCAGAGAGGTGTGAGACAAGGGCGTGTTCTTTCACCAGATCTTATCAAGTTTACTTTAAAAATATACTTAGAAATATTAATAACATCAAGAGCATTCCAGTGGGTGGATATAAAAATTGTCGCAAGTTAACAAGGAAAGCTTCAAGAATTATTGGACAGAGTAGATAGCGGAAGTAAGAAGGAAGGTTTGACTATTAATGATAAAAAGAAAGAATGCATGTTCACAAGCGAAGACAAAGTGCAACAACAATGCTAAGTTTTTGTACCTAATCAGGGGATAAAACAAGTTGATAAGTTTAGTTACTTAGGTACCATGATAATTGCTGATGGCAGATATGACAATGAAATAAAGAGACGAATTTTTACGGAAAAGGTTGCATTTTTAAAATTAGAAAAGATTCTTAGAAAAAAGAAACTGAACATGAAGATTAAGATCAGGTTGCACAAGCGTCATGCTAATTCCATCCTGTTGTATGGAGGTGAAAGTTGGGCAATCTTTGAAAAAACGGAAACGCGACAAATGGTTGCAAACATCTGTTTTCCACGAAAAAAAATTTTAGTCAGAGCACGTGCCAAGAAATAACAGAACTATGATGAGTACAATCCAACAGAGGCAGCTGAGGATTTTAGGTGAGTCAGAAAATATGGTGTTTACTTGAAAGATAGAAGGTAAACGAAGCAGAGGAAAGCCAAGCTTAACATACAACGGCAGTCTCAGTAAACACCGAGGCATGAGTAAGGCAGAATTACTTAAAGGAGCGATGGGCACAAATGCGTGGAGAGCAATGATCCCCAACGTCCTAATCGGGTAAGGCAATTGAAAGACTAATAATGCTAACTCTCTTCTAAAAGTAATTTTTAGAATGGAAACAGGGAATACCAAAACGAATGTGTCACAACGGTGTGTTTCGTTTCACATCCTCAGGGGAGATTACAAATCCATTGAGGTATCTGTTTGTGATATTTTGGAGTCGATGTGAGAAACAACTCGAACGGGGCTAGGGGTAAAAGAATCAATAATTACTGTATAATATGAAGGTCTATGCAAAAAAGGCATATTTCGACTTCCTAAAGGCAATGGGATTATTTTCAGAAGCATGTTCAAGCCTAAGTTACTTCGGGGGTATACCTCTTGCAGCTTCTAGTAATCATCACTGCTCATTGATACAATTATATCCATACCTTTGCAAGTAGAGAGCTCCTTTAAATATTGTGTCAATAAAGGTGAAATTACTTCAAACATACAAACTTTTAAGGTACGACAAAAGCAACCAAGCTAAGAGCTTTCAAAAAGGGTCACTGTTCATACAGTAAACATGAGGTTCAGTACTTAAATTTCATGCTACAAGCACTATGATCTGATTATAAACGCCAAGGTCAATCACAGAATATTAATTATAAGATGATACAGCAATAGCACAAAAGGGAGAAAATATATATTTAGGAATGCTCAGCAACATAAATTAAAGAGGCCAACTTTAACTAAAATCTACAAAACAAAATAATAAACTTACTGGTTTTACACGTGGTTTTCTGTTAGCTCCACTTTTACAGGAGGCAGCGAGTGAAGCAGTATCTCGAACATGTTTTGACAACACTAAAAAGAAAAGAATAATCAAACATCAAACAATAAAAGAAGAACTATAACTTAATTAGAATAGAGAGTATGATCTAGATACAAACTATTATGATTCAATTCCTCTGCTAAAAATGGTCCAATAAAATTAACCCTTAAAAAAATGGCATACAAAACAGGATAGTACACTTACTAATTTTTGTTGTTTGGTGGGGGGTACTTTAAAAGTTTGTATATTAAAGTTACATATGCAGGTCTGTTTTGCGGTTTGCCCAGGAATATGTAAACACCTGGGTTTCCCTGCTTCATTTCATTAAAAACAACCACAGTAAAATTGTGAGTGGACAAAAAAGACTAACTATATACTGGAAACATATGGAGATTAACAGTCAGCTTCTTGTTTTACTTGGCATAATAATAATGGAATCTTTTTATTTTATATCTAAACACATACAATCAGAAACTTCATTAATCAAGGCAGTTTGCATTCGCTTCCCTATTTCACAAAACGAAAAATTTTACTAACAAAATTATTAAAGTGATAACAGTTCTGGTTTTATCAACAGTTCATTTCAACGACAGAACATGTGTGTAGTTTGGATTATTATACTGAAAAATTTGCTGAAAAAGAAAGCCTTGAAGTTTGTTAACTCCTGAAAAGCTGAAATGAAAATCACAAATAAAAGTTTCACAAATGAAGCATAATTTTGTAGCCGGTGACAACATGAATAACGATTTCTGCTTCAAATTAAAAGTGGAAAAAAGGCTCATTTGGATAGATTTTTACGTTTTGCGAGGGTATTTTCCAAAAAACTTAATGGTAAAATAAAAGATATTTTTGGGTAGCTTACTTTGAAGTCCAGACCAAAACTCGTTGTATCTTGGTATGGCTTTGTTAAACATAAATGAGAGAATGGAACCTTGCGTAGTAAGATGACTTTATAAACGCCTCTGGTGTTCTGTCTGAAAGGCTTTCAAAACTTCTTTGCTATTTATATATATATCGTATTGGATATTGGTACTATTAATGGGATTTTTCAATACTCATCCGATATTACCATTTGGTGACAACTTCTGAGTGTTACTTGAGTACAGCCTGTATTGACAACAAGAAGGCTTTCCATTATGTTCCACACTCATGGATACTGAGAACATTAGAAATATACAAAGCGTCACCGGTACTTATTAATCTTTTGAGAGCTAGTATGGCATTATGGGAAACAAATCTTACTCTCTTTCAGAAGAACGGAACACTCACTTCAAATATCATGAAAATGAAATGTGGAATCTTTCAGGGTGACTCCCTTTCCCCTCTTCTTTTCTGCTTCGCGCTAATTCCTCTTTCAAAGATATGAATGATACAGGTTATGGATATAAGATCAACGATAGTATAATAAGCCAGCTATTTTACAAGGACGACTTAAAACTGTATGTTCATAGTGATGGTGAACTTGAAGGATTATTGAAAAGTGTCAAGTCGTTCAGCAATGACATTGTAATGGAATTTAGGCTAGACAAGTGTGCTAAGGGAACTTTTAATCCAGGAAAGCTGATTAGTACTGAAAATGCTGTTTTAGACAATGTAACGGTGATAAAAGAACTTGAGCAGGAAACCATGTACAAATATCTAGGAATGAACGAGGGTGACGGCATACAACATGCTACAGTAAGGGAAAAAAATTAGAAAAGAGTGTTTGCGAAGGGTGAGATCAATTATGAAAACAGAACTAAACTCCAAGAACAGGATTACTGCTACCAATTCACTATCAATACCAGTTGTTACTTTAATGTTATTAATTGAAATATGAATGAGATTAAAAGGGTAGATACAAAAATTAGGAAATAATTAACGTATGATAAATGCACCATCCAAAATCAGGTGTCGGCAGGCTGAATGTACCAAAAAACAATGGAGGGCGGGGCTTGATCCAGCTCGAACCGTCCTACAGAACATCCACAACTGGGCTCGCTGAATACCTTGGGAAACACTGACGATTGGATGCTGCAACTTGTACATTCTCACGAAAATTCAAAAAAGCTTCACTCTGTTTCTAAAGAATCGAATACGTTTTTTAAAGAATTGGAATTGGAGATTAAAAATGTAAATGAAGAGCTTACACCCACAGCAACAGCAAAAAGACAACGAAAAACAAAAGATTTGGGACTTAAACAGTTAGAACATAAGTGGCAAGATAAACCTCTCCAATGACAGTTTCTGACGCGAAGCAAAAATGCTGATGTTGATGAAAAGGCAACTCATTAGCGGCTGAGCAGCTCGGGGCTGAAAGGGGAGACTGACGGTTTTATATTGGTCGCAGAGGATCAGAGTTTGTTCATCCGTAATTACCAAGCAAATGTCCTTCATGACTGTGCTGATTCAAAATGCAGATGCTCAAAAAAGGGCAGGGGCGCTACTCCCTGAGGAAGAAAATTCCTCCCACCTACCCTAGTGGGTGTATTTTTCTTTCCGAATTTTATTCCAAATTCAAATATTTTTACCTGATAATTTTATACCATTTTTATTTTATTTTTATATTATTTTATATTGTTACCTTTTTAAATTAATTACACACCTTAATACCTTCAAACGTAAAGAAGGAGAAACGTCAAGGAAGCATACATGCACGAACGGCTTGGTACCCCAGGTTATAGGTAATACCCGGTGCTATAAAGTTCTCAAACAAAAGTACTTATTTAATAATAATAATAATAATAATAATAATAATGATAATAATAATAATAATAATAATAATAATAGTAACAATAATAATAATATTATTAATAATAATAATAATATTATTAATAATAATAATAATATTAATAATAATAATAATAATATTATTAATAATAATAATAATATTAATAATAATAATAATATTCGTGCTGGGTATGACGATAAACTGCATCCGGTTGTGGAGTTTCGACGTGGGCGAATGAGGTTACCCTTTGCCACAACTACCTCCAGGTCACCCTTGGGCAAGGTGTAGCACCTGTTAGCCTACTCCGAGACCTTAAAATACCGGGTTGACGTCCGGCGGAGTTGAGTCTGTCCACGATCCGCGATGTGTTCGAAGTACCAGATGGTAAATGGCGCGGAATACTCAGCCCCTTGGCAGTAAGGTTAAAATGCACCTCGAAATGAAATGAGAACAAGACATAAAACATACCGCATCGTCCGTCGCGCGGGTCAACAAGAGACGCGTCCCTCAGTAGGAAACCAGGCTGGGGTGTTCGAAAAATCTGCTACTGGAATGAATCCCTCTAAAAATGAACTACAAGGTAATCAGAACCAGGACTCCCCTAACCCTGAACCTGTAGTGATTCCAACACCATCAACACAAAAGACAAAAAGACATAAATGGTCCATAGAGGATTACAACAACGTTTTACGAGCATTTTATATAGCCCAAAGGATGCCCACAAGAAATTTAACGGAACAGACTTACGTTGAATGGAGGAAGATAGTAGGCAATGACTTTCAAAAGAATTTTGATAGTAATAAACTTGCAAATGTGCGCAGAGACATATTCAAGTACAAAAGACTGAATGA